>PVJD01005266.1:0-118707 GCA_004026545.1 Mormoops blainvillei
CCACTCCAAGTAGTCTAACGAGGTCTTGGGCTGGACTTCAAGGGTTGAGAGTGAGGACATGGGGTATGGTATAATGGGTGGAGGTCACTGGAGTTCAGAAGGTGGGAACTGAGTTTTCTACCAGTGGAGTTTAGGCCAGATTGATGTAGGGATGGGGGAGGCGCAGGATAAGGAGCTTCTGCTTTACCCTACAGGTAATTTTTGCAAATAGGAAGAAAAGGGCATGATGAAAACAGTGCTCCAGGAAGATTAACCTGGAAGCTTCAAGTAAAGCAATTAGAGCAATGGAGGCTACAAGTGGCTGAAAGGACAGTTAGGAGGCACTTGAGTCATCCAGGTGTGGCGTGAGTGGATCCTGAATTCAGGTGAGAGGAGGGAGAGGCAGGGAGGGGGGTTTTAGAGAATCACCCTTAGAAAGATGACTGGATATAATTGCATCAAGGAAAGGGTGGAAGGAGTAAAAGGTAACTGCATTTTAACTGCAATTTCCAACCTGGAAGGGAATGAGAACTGAGAGACAAGCCCTGCCCCTCATCCGCCTTGCCCACTCTTCTCCAGGCAAACAGATCTGGCTGTTCTTGGAACAAGAAGCATAATTCCACCTCAAGTCCTTTACACTTGCCAGTTCCATTGTCCTAAATGTTCTTCCCCTATTATCCACCTGGCTCGCTTCTTCATTTTCAGTCCCTACTTGTCCTTCTCTTGTCCTTCTTTATACTGCCTTTGTAAACATTGGCGTTTTCAACCAATACACTAAATATGAATGTACTGCTCGCCCCAAAAGTTCTTGCAGGTGCACAGAGATGGAGGAATTAAGCTATAGAGATTGTTAAAGTGTGCTCTCATTAGAGTAGCCTTCCCTGACGAGTCCATTCCTCTTTTTTGCCTTTCCCTGCTTGGTTTTGCTTTGTAGCATGTTTCTTCAACTGAACGTATATTATGTATTTGGTTATTTGTTTGGCTCTTTTCTTTCTTTTTTTTTTTCCTTACAAGAATGTAAGGGTATATGGGTAGAGACTGTCTCATTTTTAACTCTGCACCTAGTACAGTACCTGACACATAGTAGATTTTCAATAAATGTATGTTAATTAAATGAATGAAATGGGGAAATTCGAAAAGGGACTAATTTGGGGAGAGGAGGAGGAAGATGATGAGCTAGGTTTAAATATGAATCATCCTAGAAGAGACATGTGATTGGCAGAATTTTAAGGCTGGGATACAGCTCAGCACCTTGATAGGGTCACCTTCTTTAGAAGTATCCTAGTTGATTCTTCTAGGATAGCCCTCTTCTCGGTGTGGTTATTACAGTATTGTCCACCTTCCTTTAGGAGTCCATTTTTCCCTCTGTGAGACTTACCTATTCTCTGGGAGACAGACAGAAAAACAGCTTTGGAGTAGGGGGTGTACCTGGAACCTGTTCAGTCTCTAAGAGGACAACCTAGGGACCACATTTTGTCCCATAAGCTGCCTATCAAATAAATATGTGATACCTTCTAGAAACTCCAAATCTAGTTATTTGGATGATATACTATAAACAATTTGAACTATAGTTGATGTACCGTGTAATAATCCAAAGGAGACCGAAAACAAAAACAAGGCACACCTGTAACTCATTTGTTTCCACTGTTTCAATTGCTCAATTTCCACTTTTGCCAGGAGCATATTAGGATCACCTGCCAAACTGACTTATGATTTAATGAAGTATCTCATGCACATTCATTTGCTTCTCTAAAATAATCCCTATAAGAAAACACATTTTCCCTTTTCGAATGCAGTTCAGTCTTTCTTGATACGAACAACTTTCTAACATCACTACTGACTATATTGAAATGAATGAATACATTATAAAGCAGTTTATCTTTATCGCTGCCTGAAGTGATCCATCGAGGGTATAATTGCCAGCTGTGTATCCGAGGCACATAATCCCATTACTGGGCTCTTATGGAACCATCAGTCCTGTAGATGGTCCTCTTCTCAACAAGCCAACCATCAAATTCCAAACTTGCCTTAATGGCAAGCACCATCTTCAGGTCAGGTCACCCCAGCCTGAATGCAGCAGATGTTAGTAGAAGCCTGGGGTGCCTGGGCTGTTCTTAGAGTCTTCTCACAAAGCCCATCATGTGTCTGATAACCCAAGGGTGTCTGACAGCTTTTGATCAAGGGGTCCCTCCAGGATGACTTTGACCTACATTTCCTGGGACTGTCCATAGCACCCTTAACAGGAGTAAACCTACTTTAATTCTCTAGCCATATTTGTGTGCAGAGCAGAGGACGGCCACCATTCAGACGTCGGGAGGTAAGGAGTTTAATGCTGTTCTGGCCTTTATGTGTGGACTGTAGTGTGATCTGATTTCCCTTCTGTGTCTTTAAATATCATGCAGTCTATCAACTAGAGATTAATTGAGTCGGGGGTGGGAGTGGTTACAAATACTGTCCTGCCAGCGTGCAAATATACTCTGGGTTTGCACTTGGCTATGAATTTCTGTGGAACCCCAGGAATTTAGAGGTAACCTTGTCCCAATTTCTCAGTCCATAGGTGAGGGTTGAGAACTCCCATTACTGAGGCTTCCTGAGTATGTAGTACAGTTAGGAGTTTTTCCTTCATTCTCTCAGTTGGCTGATGTGAAAACCGATGATACCTTTGTCCTATCACAAAGAAAATGTCACAGTCTTGAAGGAAAAAGAGTTCTGATTAAAGAAGAGAGGGTGAGAGGAGTAACTTTGGGGCGGGACAGAGCAGAGCAGAGGATGGTATGCATAGCTGGCTCTTCTGTCTGGAGGAGGAAGACTCAGGAAACCAGGTGTTGGGAAGGTGATATAAAGGAGGAAGGTTGCCCAGGACACACTGAAAATCTCCTGTATCTCAGTGGAAGACAATGGCAGTGCAATCTCTGAGCCAGTTCCTTGGTTGCCTTTGCCACAATATTCCAGGTTCAGCTGTCTCCTCTCGATGTAAGTTTTGCTGTTTGGAATATAGAGATGTGCATTTGAGAAGGCTACAAGGAGTGACAATGGTGTTATTATTTTAATAGTAATAATAGTTGCCACTTTTCAAAAGCTTAATATGTGCTAAAATTGCCACTTATGTGACACACCTGGTATAAAGTAATTTTTACAGAAGCATTGAGGGTTGATATTCTTATCCTTATTTTAGGGAGATGCTTCTTGGCCAAATTCTCATAGCAAGTGGCAGGTCTGGGTTGAACCTAGGCTTGTTTGGCTCCACATCATTCTGTGACAGAACCCCTAATAAGTAATTTAATTGCTACACATAAAATATGGATTCAATGTCCTCATCCCACATTTTTATGCTATTCAAGCCAGTTCAAAGCATAACAGCACTGGCACGATGGCACTGAGCACAACAGCGGTGAGCACAACAGCACCTGGCACGATGGTACTAAGCATGATGGCACCAAGCATAATGACACCAGAATAAGCTATAGCAATAACATAAGCTGCCCCTTCAGCTATTTCCAAAGTTGTGGTGTCACGTCAACCTTCACATGTATCAGCCTTGCTAATTCCTGGAGTACTTATCCCTGATTCCAGATGTCCAGTAACAACTTATGGCCTGTAATTAAATGGGATGCCCACCTCTTATCAAGCCCTTTAGAGACAGTAAAGTGCAACAAAAAGAAATATATAATATTAGGATAAAGAATCTTGAGAAGTGGTAGAAAGGAAAGAAGAGAGGTTTGTTTATGTTTAATAACTATTTATTTATTTAATCTTTCTAGTCCATCACCTTAACCACTCGGTCACAACTCCATGCACTATTTTATCTTTCTTATCCTTCCTCATTTACTACAGAAAATCTAGCTTTCTTGGTGTATAACTGGAAAGCATGCAGTGGGAAAAATGTGGCTGTTTATAGCCCTCTATGGTCTTGAACATGTTCCCGAAGTCATATGGGTTTCTGTTCCTTCCTATATGAAATAGATGTCATTGGTAAATACAGAAGTAACGCGTTCTTCACTGAGCAACATCACATCAGCATCTTCTTACATAGATGAAAGTCTTTCTTCTACCATAAGGCTCATTCTTTCATTATTAACAACATTTCTAACAGAATGTTCTTTAGAATCACAGAATGTTCGTCAGAAGGGAGATAATGAATGAAAAAAATCCTTTCCTCTGTAAAGGCCCATTTAAATACAAAAACCCTTAAAAATACTTGTGTTAGGGAAAGAAATATCCACATCCCCATGCTGCATTCAGAGTCTGTTTTGTGTTTGTTCTGTTCTCAGTGGGGAGAACAGCTGATCACTGTCCTAGGTTTGGGCCTTTTATATACTTGAAAACCCTTGCCAGCTAAACCGGTAACCCTCTGGCCTCTAAACAGAATAACTTGGTTCTTTTAACCTGTCCTGATCTTTATTTCTCAGAGCTCTAACTACTTCTGTGGCTTTCTTTTGAACTGACTCCAGTCCCCCTCACTCTCCCATTAATTGTAGACCTCAGAACTAGACCCAGCACTTGAGGAAGGTCTGCCCAGGTTCAAGAGGCTGTAGAGAGATGGGAACAAAGAGGTACATGGTGACAGCAGCAATTCGTTAGTGGATGAACAAGAAGGCAAATAGGAGAAGAGCAGGCAGTCGTTGTATAACAGTTAGAAGTCAGTCTTTTCCCCACCTCATCATTTTAATTACAGTTTCCCAAAGAATGGCACATGTATCCATGAACCATCTCCTCACCAAACATTTAACATTTTTTAAAAAACTGATTTTAGAGAGATAGAAGAAAGGAAAGAGAGAGAGAGAGAAACATGGATTTGTTGTTCCACCTACTGATGCACTCACTGGCTGCTTCTTGTATGCGCCCTGACTGCAGGTTGAACCCGCAACCTTGGTGTATAAGGACGATGCTCTAACCAACTTAGCCAACTGGCCAGGGCTCATAAACCATTTAACAAGGCTTTTCCGTGGGTCCGGTACTTCTGCTGGAATTCAGGAAACTGCCAATTCTTGGTCCCTAGACAGAATCCTGCCTGCGGGTAGAATTTGTTTTTGTTTTTTTTTCACATAGTTAAAAATGTTTTAACTAGTTACTGACATTTTAAAATTAAGAGATTTTACCTCTGCATTATTTTGATTTCCAGTTTCTTTCAAATTCTGAAGGTTGGGGAATATTAGGCTTTCATGTCAGGCCTGGGGTCATGTGCTGGAACTGAGTGATAACTCCCTATGCGGATTAGGAAGATTTCAATAAATGACAATGTAACAGAGGCAGGAGCAAAGGCACATAGGCATGAAAGTAGGGTATGCTGCTAAGTTTGACTGGAGTTCAGGGTCCTTTGCGGGGGGGGGGGGGTGTATGACAGGAGATAAGGGTAGACAAGGGGGAGAGGGTCAAATCAGAAGCCTTGACTATCATGCCATAGAGTTTGGCTTAGTTCCAGACTGAATGAGGAGCACCTCAGGGGGCCGAGGAGGCAACTGAGTAGATGAAAGCTATGTTTTAATTAATGAATTAGACAAATATTTACTGGGAGCAACCAGTGTGTCAGGTGGACAAAACAGAATTAAGTCCCTGCCCTCATGGACCTGACGGAAATAAACAATCAGATATGTAACGATATCAGGGAGTGATGAGTTCTGTGAAGAAAAATAAAGCAGTGTAAAGGAATAGAGTATAACATGGCAAGTGCTGGTGTTTAGGGAGGGCATAATAGTAGGGTGTAGCCCTGAATAAAGTGAGAGAATGGATTATCGGGTAACTGGGAGAATATAATTCTAGACCCCGGGTACCCCAAGTGCAAAGGCCCTGAAGCAGGAGCACAGTCATGTTCAAGGAACAACATAGAGGTCAGTCTGCCAGGAGAAAGCAATGGGAAGAATGGTGGGCGGTGAGGATGAAGTAGTCAGGGATCAGTTTTTTTTTCCAAGAAAGGAACTCCGGTACAGTGTGAAAAGCTGATCAGGGACCAGGGCTGGAGCAGGAAACACCCAGGAGCCTCTAGGAATGATGAGGGCCTGAAGCCAGGTAGGAACAACGGAGTTGGAATTGGAGAGTCATACACAGGAGAAGGGTGCATTTAGGACCAGTACACAAATAAAAATCCCCAAACAGAGCTGGCCTTGGGGAAGAAAGGGCTTTGCAGACACGATGAGATGGGGACCTACCTCCCCGTCTCTGGATCAGTTGCATGCGACGGCCGCCGTCAGAGGAGAATCAAAAAGTTCTATCTCTCCCGAAGTTCAGACCACCAGTCTCTAACTGTCCCAAGGCGGGGTGAAGGCAGAGACAGCACTGACCTGCTTCCGCAGCTCAGAATCCTAGGCAGTTCCCGTGGGGCCTCAGGGAGAGCAAAGGTGTTCTTTCCTCTAAAAGGTACAACACTGACACTTAACACTATAGCAAGGTTTGGCACATGCCTCCAAACCTTCTGGTTTGGTCTAGCCCTGGGATAGAATGACTTGTTCCAACAAGAGGAAACAAAAAGAGTTGAAAGACAATGCAGGGGCTGGGGAGGGGCAGTGCAGGACAGAATGTAGATTGGCTTGGTGTAATTTCTCGTTGGGATTTTCCTTTTAAGCTTTAGTGAAGAGGTAAATAGTCTTTTAAGAGCCACGTAAAGCTCTGCCTCCAGAGCGTAATGGCCAGGGAGCATGGTTATCAGCTTTGGCACTCTTCCTTAATAATTTTTCACCCTTGCTGTTTTCCCTTTTCCTTCTTACTTGGCGGGGAGCACGGCGAGCTCCTTAGGAAGGAACGCTGTGCTTTCTTTGTTGGCCCCACTGTGTGGCACACATTCAAAAACCGTTAACTAAATGTCTGTGGTAAGAGTGCCCTCTTCTGGTACACCTGACTTATCTTCCACTGCCAGTCTCTGACCGTACTGTTTTTAATGTTAGTTATCTTCTTCATTAAATCAATAGGCAAAGGAGAAAAGCTAACAATACTGTTGTTAGGGATAAAATAATTTCACGCAGTGTTTCTAGAACCTTCTTCCTCAGTCCTAATCCTTATTTGGCCATGGTCTCTGAATCTTGTGACCTAGTCTTTGGGATTTACACTTAACTTTTTAGTAATCCAGGAAAAAGATACAAATGGTAGCAACTGAAAGCGTGGAAAGGGTATTGATACAACCCATTTGATCACTCATATTCCTGTTTCTATGCTATTTATTGGGTGCTTACTTAGGTTATCGAATGCTTGAGGGCCAAACATTGTCCTAGGTCCTTGATGATCCTGAATGAGTAAGATACAGTCCTTGCCTTAGCCAAGCTTGGAGTGTGTGGGAAAGATGGATCAGTAAACAGAAAATTATGACATCAGGTGACAAGTGACTGAGGTGTAAACAATAAAGTTGGTGGTCAGGGGGAGACAGTAATGAATATTTTTGGTTATTCGTCCCTGAAAGTGAAAAGAATGAATGCCTCCCTGGCCTGCACTCTTCCCCTGATAGGCGGACCTCTCTGTGCACTGGACTCCGAGGTTGTATGGACACACCCTGATGGGTGTAACAGCTGTTTACTGACCCCACAAAATGATGCTAGATCTCAAAGGGATACCTAAAACTATATATCCATGTTCTCCTAATTTTTTCTTCTACATTCAAGGAAGTTTTTTTTTTCTATTATAATTTAAACTTTTGGAAAGACTATACCCCTACCTTCAACTAATTAAATATTGTATTTAATTACAGAATACCAGTGTACAATAAAAAAAGGTTTCTGTGATTCTTGTTAGAAATCATAGATTTGATAGAAATGATTTTCCTCCCTTTAAAGGGAGAGTTATATTTAATGAGACCCTCCTGGAATCATTCCTCATAAGGGGGCGGTTCCCTGCCCCCACCCTGTGCTCTCGTCTCACCTATCCATTGGCTCTAACCCATAATCTCGTATGTGTGTAGCTCGGAATGTTACCCAGTGATCCATAACCTTTCATTTTGTTTTATTTGGAAAATTTGTTAATGCAATTTACTGAGTTTTTTTCCTATTCTCTGAACCTTTTAGATAAGAAAAATTTTCGTTAGAACTGGGAGAAAGAGGTAGTGGGTAGAGAGAAAAAGAGAGAATATGTGGATGAGCTACATTAGTCCCGCATATCCATCTTTCGGCTGTAAATTCAGATAAAACATGTTGGTGATATTTTGGAATATTCTTCTCATGAGATGTAGATGGTATTTTTTCATTATTTCTTATTTATTTATTTTATTTTTAACCACTTAGAATTCCTTTGGCATTTGCATAAATTTGGTCATCTTCATTTCATTTCTTTTTCAATATTGGTTTTAACTGTCAATAGTGCACTAAAGAAAACATTTCTATCTCTTAAAGTGGAACTGATAATCTTTTTTTTTTTCTTTTTCCCTTGCAGGACAGCCATCTCTAGGACTCCAGGTTTGGTTCACTTTGCCTCTGTTGCTTATTCTACCTCTTATCCAAAAACATCTTCTAAATTCAAGAATTCTCAAGAGGAATTCCTGGAGAAGCATCCGCAAGTCCATAGATTACTCCCTGAGAAGCACTGACTTTTATACTGTCTTGCTGATTTGAAATAAAAACTTCAAGTGGACTTGACCACTTAGGAACACAGACACTCAAAGTAACTCTGAGCCGGCTTGGTCCTGAGCTGGCCACGGCGGCCCACTTGGCTGGAGGCCCACATGGCTGGAGGCCCAGGACTGCGTATATATCTACAGGTGGTGGACAATTGAGCTTTTCTTTTTTTTTCTTCTTCCTTTTTTTTTTTTTGGTAGGAGCAAAGTTGCTAAATCAAGGGTAGAAGTTTCACACTGAGAGTGGCAGTGAGAAGGAAACAGAAGTGAGGTAAACTAAACTTGAGGGGACAGGCTGAGGGCACTCTAAGTTCCATGGCTCTGTCACTCAGCTAAGTGTCCTAGGGTAGTAAGCCTCATATGTGCTCTGAGACTCATTTTCCCTATCTTTAAAATGATCAGCAGTGTGCTTCCTGGAGGTGTCTCAGGGGGATGAGGAAGGGGATGGGGAGCACAGTCATGGGGCTAAGGGTCCCCACACCTGTTTCAACGTAACAGCTCAGTTTTATTCCACTTTATGTGTTTGACTTCAATGTAAGATCTTGTTTTAAGAAAACAAAAGATCTTGTTTGATTCAGCAAAATAAAACACAACAACAAGAAAAAACCTTTCGAAAATCTTTAGACTAGATGATTTTTAAATTTCCTATTAGCTCTAGAATTCTATGAGAGTCAGAATGATGGTATTGAGACTGAAAAAGTCTGCATTCATGCTGTCTGTCGCTACCAGAACCAATAAGTAGAGATAAGGATTGAATCTCTGTGGGTACTTTACTCAAATGCTGGAGATCTGAAATGATGACAATTTACATATCCTGGAAAATTGTCTTACCATCTCACCTCAAGCCAACCTTTTTAGAGGGAGAAAGAGAGGGTGGGTAAGGGATTTGGAAAAAGGTTAATCAGATAACAGTGTCAGTCCAGAGGTGATTTTCCTAGCCCTTCTTTATCTGTTAACAATTGTTTATCTGCATCAGGGGCATTCCTCCCTAGAGCACAATGGCTCAGATACCATCTCCATCACTTGCAGATCCCCCAGGGTACAAAGTTGAATTGCTTCTCCACCTCCTGGAGTCACGTGGTCATGCACTCTAGTTCCTGGAAAAACAGCTTTCCACACCCATTAATTACTTAAGCCTGTCACCTATAACTGAAGATTCTTGAGTTGCCCTAACAATATTTGTTGTTTTTCTGCCCATGATGATTTCCTTCTGATTTTCCTGCAGTCATCTTGTGACTATTGTGACAAAGCCTGAAGCTGTCAGAGGATACCACAGAGCTTAGGTATCGAGCCAGTCTAAAGGCAATCACAGAGGTGGTTCCTGGTGGCAGACTTTAATTTCAGGATGAAGCCTCACCTGTGGCTATACTGTCTTCTGGGGTTTTCAGTTTTAGTTTAGTTAATAAACATACCCCCTCTCTTCCTCTCCTTTTTTTTTTTTTCTGAAGCTATTTAAAGTTGAGTTTTCTGCCCTTTGCAATCAAAAGATTTCTAATCAGATCAGGTAGTTTTAAAAGGATAGTCAAATGTTAACTGAGATGTAAGTACTGAACTGCAAGTGGGGTCCTGCTTCCTGCCACCGACCTCTATCTGGGCAAAACTCCAGGGGCAAAGGTTCAGTGATAAAGGAAAGGGGTTTGTATTCAAAAGCTACAAGTTTTGAGATAACAGCTTTCCACATGCATTAGCCACTTAAACCTGTCAATTAAGGCTAAAATCTTTAACTCCTCAATTTCCCTATCATTCCCCCTGTTATCTTTAATGGTCATTTTTCTGTAGGGTTAGTTTACAAACTAAAACAACATAAGAAACAAAAGCTACACAACTTTGGAAGAACGGCAGGCTTCTGACTCAGAGACCCCTCTAGAACACCCAAAGAGGAATAACCCTGCCACCCTCTGCCAGGCCAGCCCCATCCTCGGCTGCACCTGGAGTTTCTTCTCCCATCCAAAATCCATCCAACATAGCCCGTTGGGAGACCCAGGCAGCTGCAACATGATCACCCAGGCATCCTCAAGGAAGGGAACCTGACAGCCAGTCTCCACTCTCCTTTTATTTTAAATCTCCTGGACCATAGTTCCATGCACTCCAGAGGCATTCAGCTTCTCAGTCTCTCCTAGGATGCTTACCATTGCTTCTGGCAACCCCCGCCTACAGTACCTCTCTACTCCTCCCTACTCTCCCCAGTGACCAGGTCAGATCTCTCTGTATCACTGTCATAGAGTACAAAATAGTAAGTGCCTGAGATACAGATCAAAGAACTCTTTCCTTCAGTAAAAACCTTAACTTTAATGTGCTGTCCTTTGTGAATGGAAATTAGTCCTGATTTACTATCAATAGGACATTCCCTTTGATTTGTTTACTTAACTAGTAGTCATAAAAACTCTTACCTTGTGAGGCAATTAAAGTGATTAGTCTTATTCTCACTAACATATTGGGACCATCTGAACTCCTGAGGAGGTAGATAAATCTGAGAAATGTGAACCAGATGAAAACAGATAATGGCAAAGTAGCAAAGGACACTGAAGGGACTGGGCTAAAATCACCCTTTTATACTGCTTGGGGAGAGTGTACATTGTAACAACTTTTTAAGGGCAACTCCACAGTGTTACCAAATGGCTAGATCTGTGATCCCAATCTTAGTTGGCAATCCCACCTCTAGAAGCTGATTGTGAGGAAATAACTACCGATGTACACAAAGTTTTAGATACAGAGATGTTCATTACAGCACTGATTATAAACACTCTAAATCTCAAGCAATAGGGAAGCAATGAAACATGTATGCTCACCTGCACAACAGAAGCCCATTCCCCCATTGAAAGTGATGCAACGAAGCCCTGGCTGATGCCGCTCAGTTGGTTGGAGCGTAGTCCAGTAAACCAACAGGCTGCAGGTTTGATTCTCAGTCAGGGCATGAGCCTAGGTTGTGGGTTTGTCCTCTGCCGGGGCACGTGTGAAAGGCAACTGGCTGATGTTTCTCTCTCACATCTATGTTTCTCTCCCCCTCTTCCCCTCTATAGAATCAATAAACATGTCCTCGGGTGGGGATAAAAAAAAGAAGTGATGTAGTGAATACTGTTGTGAAAAACTGTTGTTGATATATCATTGTGTGAAGCAGATTATGGAACAGTATGTATAGTCCTATATTTGTAAAAATATATATGCATACATGTACCATGGATAGTCTAGTCATTTGGTCTAAGAGATGCAGCATTCCTTGGTTAGGGAAGTCAAACATGGCACTGTGGGATCATGATGTTCCCAAGTAAACATTACCAGTGTCCACAGAATATGAGCAATGCTCAGATAAGGCCACGCTGACGGCGTTTGGAGCAAAATAAAGGCAAAGCCACTTTACAGCCATGAAATGACTAAATATCTTCCTCTACCACAAGTGTCTGCTACTTTCTTTGTTTTTAAACTAGTGACAACTCTTATCTGCTTTACTTCTTTTTCTTGCAAGATAAAAATATTCATCACCAGATTGTCCCTTCCTAACAGAATCCAATTTAGATTTGATCCCTGTGGCCCTAATTTCTTTTTTAAAAATCCATAAAAAGCCCAAATCTTGTAAGAAGCCCCACCCAACTCCCCTTTTCTGAGGCCCCGCAGGTGTGTTTTCTGGTGGTTTCAGTCCAGGGGCTTTAACCTTTCTAAATGAGATAAATTTGGCCCCTCCCACCCACCAGCACTGGCTAGAAGCTCCATCTCCATGAGTTTTACACGCGCATGTAGCAAACAGAGGAAGGGCTACGGCTGTTCAGTTCCCTGTGAGAGCCACCGAGGTGCCTGTCATCCCTTCTAAGAGATCAGCTTCATTTCCTCTGTGCCAAGTGGGGTGCAAGCATCTCATGCTACAGGTTAAGGCCAAAGATCTTTGGTTCAGTGCCCTTTCCCAGGAAGCCAGGCACTACTCCAGCGCTTTCTGGGAGTGGGGCACTGCCCCTGGCCTCCTCCTCCCAGCGAACTTCTGTCCTAGTTCAGGCCTCCACTCAGCACCAGACTCCTGATGGAGGAAGCACGAGCCTTCTTGTGTCTCCTAGCTTCTATCTATGGCCCTGTAGGTAACGCGTACTAAGCTGCGGAGGCTGCTGGGACGCTCCGGTTCTGAGCAAAAAGTGGGTTTGGAGGGATCGAAAAAAGTATCTGTTATTCTTTTACAGCAGAGAGTTTGGCGCATATTGATCTCTGGCGCACGTTCTAGAAAGGGCTCAGGATATATTTACGAATATATATCCTGAAATGTTAAAAGTGGGTGTCTCTCCACTGTTGTATTACAGGCCTTTAAAAATGTTTGCGCATGTTACTTATTTTTACTTTCTGATTTCTCTTACAATGAATATATGCTTTTAAAATATGGAAAAAGTACATTATTTATTTTTAACTATTAAAAAGGAAAAACAGAATAAGAAGAAAGAATGAAAGAAGGAAGCAGTAGACGTATAGGCATGTTGCTGTAGTAAGAGTTTAGGGTGGCCCTGGGGTTGGCATTCCCTGGAATTCTGGAGTTCAGATATCAGCTTTTGACTGTGATCTGTACCAGTGAGAATATTTTAATGAGCTGAGTGACTTTTTCACTCTCTGTATGTCAACAACTACAAGGGGGTCCGATGGAGGTAGTAGGGGGTTGTGGGGATTCCCAATTGAGGAGAAATGTCTTTTGGAAAGGAAATGATGGTATTACCCCAGGTTTCATACTAGAATTACTGGATACTCAGGCCCCACCACAGTGACTTAGTTGATTATTGATTAAAGCAAGGATAGGATGGGTAAAGAATAGAGCCCCTAATTTTTGTAGGATTGAGCCAATCATTCGAGGCCACGCCACTCAGCAGGGAGGGTTTCCTGTGGTAGTGGTCACTGGTTTTTACCTGCTTCCAACTGGAAAAATCCTACTCATAGATTCTTAGTCGAATTCCAAGAACTGAGCCCCTTGATACAAAATTCTCCTATTCGCAGTTTCCCTTAGGGACATCTTTGGAAGGAAAGGTAGGATTGGAGATGATTTCCTTCTGCCAGTGTTTTCTCAAGTATTGTAGGTGCCCCTCCTTGGTACAGAAACTATGCTTATAGTTACAGGGAAAAGCATTTAAAAACAGTATTTAATGGTATATATTTATTGTATTGAGTATTAGAAAAGATATATCACAGCCATGATTTCATAGTCATGATATAATTTTTTAAAAAGCAAATTTCATTATGCAAAAATGCAAACCAATTGATATACATGTTAGGTAAATTGCAGTGCAGGATATGGCAAAACCCAAGTTGAGTGAGATGCTTGACTTTAGGCTGGAATCACTGCCAGAAGTTTCTTGATCAGAACTTTCTGAAAGAGCAGTCCTTCAATCATTGCTCTGAAAACACGTGGAGCTGGCTGAGAGCTTGTGGGAAACAGATTCTTGGTGCCTTCCCAGAGATTTTTAGTTCAGGAGATCTGGGATGGAGCCCAGGGCCGTGTCTTTTCATGAAACTTTCCTGGTGACTCTGGTGCAGCTGGGTTTGGGAACCTTGAAGACGGGAGTGATACCGTCTTGGGCCTGGAAGATCAGTAGTTCTTGGTAATTAAACTTATTTTAAGTATGTGCTGGCTGTGAAGTCTATTAACTGTGGTTGATTGTCATCAGCAAGGCTTGTGGAATAATTTTATATTGATTTTCGGGGGAACAGAAACGGAGTTTAGCAAAGCTTGGCCACTAGGTGTCACTCCTGATCCAACTAAATCTGGCTGGCGGGATTTAAATAGAAGTACATGTATAAGATATTTATTCCGTTGGTTACGCAAACAGGAGTAACAGAACGTCCGCACTTGTGTGATCTTAAGTCCTTTGCTGGTGATCTCTGTCATAGAGGAGACCATGCATCAGTTCTGTGGAGGACTAATTCCTATTACGGCGCCACTTTTGTTCTGAGACCTCTTCCTTGGTGCCGGCGGCCACCAGAGTCCGAGCCTCCTCAACACGCCGGCTGCTTTTTAGAACGCGGGACCCGGCGCCTTCGGAGAGCACGCTGGGCTCTTCTGTGATTAGAGGGAATGTTTCCAAAATGCTTCCCGAAGTGCTGCCTCCCCGTGTTTCTGGCAGCACCTTCACCAGTTCCACCTGTCCATCATCCCCGCCCCCACCTAATGGAGAGAGCAGAACCAAGGACGACCTGCAGGGACCCTCAGCTGGGGAGAGGAGGGCCGGGGGTGGGGACGGTGGGGGGAGGTGGTTGGTCACAGCTTCGCCGACACCACTGTGAGGCAATGCAGGCAAAATGTTGCTAACAATTTCGAAATTCAGAATACGGAATAATTTGATGCAAGTATTAGTAAATTCTATTCGTTTCTCTTTTGCACTGCCTTCAGGGATAAAAATGGATGTACAATTTAGAGTCTACATGAAAGCAACAATCTGATTCAGGCAGATTGTGGTTCTAATTAAAAATAGATTTTATTATTATTTAAATATTGTCTTTCTCTAAAATATAAGGAGTTCATCTTCAGAGAAGAAATAGGGCAATAATAATAATAAGTATATATTGCACTTTCCAGTTTAGGAGGTTGTCTCAAACCCATTATCTGCCGTTTTCTTCAGCACAGCCTCGGAAGATGGGTGTTTCTGACTAGGCCTATGGCTGTAATGCACTGTGTTTGCCACGCTGGAATTTTAATCCAGATAATCTAACTGCAGAAGCTATACTATCCATTAAACCAGTGGTTCTTAACGAGGGTGTGCACTGGAATCTCCTGGTAATGGTTTCAACATAGGTACTCCCAGACCCACACTGGACCTCCTCCACCAGAATTCCTGGAGTGATACTGGGTTCATTCAGTAAAGAAACAATGAAGTAGGTCAGGTAGTGGTAGATGTCTGGGGAGAAAGAACAAAGCACCGTGAGGTACGGGGGAGTGACAGGAGGTGTTCTTTTAAAAGGTCAGCTGGGGAAAACCAACCTCTCTAAGAAGGCGACATCTGAAGTCAGACCCTAATGAAGTGCAGCAGTAACCTTTGCAGATGCAGGTGGGAAGGGTACTTTAGCTGAGGGAACAGTAGATGCAACGACCCTGTGGCAGGGGCGTGCTTGGTGCGGAGAAACGGCAGGGAGACCTGCGTGGCTGGAGTGGCGTTGATAAGGAGAGGGCGTGAGCAGGCGGGTCAGGAGGCGGCCTGGGGCCAAATGTTAGGCCTTCAGCTGACGTCGCACAGTTTTTAAGACAGGTTCAGGCACAAATTCTCACTCCTCTTATGTTCTCCTTTTTTTCTTTTTTCTTTTCCTTTTGCCTTGCCAAGCAATGAAAAGGGAAAACAGGAAAGATAAAAGCACTGCTAAAATACAGCCCTGATGAGCCGCCACCATTGCAATCACCATGAAGCGGCAGTTCAGGGCTGTTAGAGACCAAGAAGACTGAAAATGGTTAGTGGTGAATGAGTAGCTGCTAATTTGATAATCACCGTGAATCCGAGTGAAACAGATTTGTTCGCCTCACTGTCTACAATTTACTTTTATTTGTGATTGAATTGTAATTTCCATTTAAAATCATTATAAGGAAACAATACGTTCCTATCACGCTCACTTAACTACCATCCTGGAGTTTTTAGTTTTGCTTTAACATTAAATCTGGTCGTGCTGTCTTTCATTCCTACCATCAGGGCTTTCTCTTAAGTAGATGTTGTTCTTTTCCTTGTTGTCTTTATACTGTGGGGCAAACTACGCATGCCTGGAGGAAGGATGATTGTGTTTTGTTCTTGGAGAAGAACAGATTGGTTAAATTTGAAATTTTCTCTCAAGAGAGTTAAACATCCATAATTTTAGGGAAAACTCCTTCATATAGATATAATTTAAAAATATATTTATTAGCCTAGGGGTAGAATGCCACATCTGTAAAGTGTAAATCCAGCACTATTGTGGGTCTTAAACAATTAAACAACTCCCCATGATAAATACAGTTACAGTAAGTAGTATTAATGTTGATTTCTTTTTCATAAGCTCAGGTTTATTATTTTAAATACCATATGGAAAAATAAAATATGATTGATCACTTGCTTAAGCCAGCTAGAAAAGTTGGATGAGAGAGAGCTCCGTACAGAAATGCAGGTAACATTGCCTGTACCCACAGTCACAAGTCTGCTCTCTGAGTGACTGAAACTCCCAGGTGAGGAATGACTTCAGGAAACATGCATCCTATCATGACCTCAGACTACCTCGGTAAAGTAGCAGGTTGTGAAACTCGATGCAAAATGTGATCCTCTATTTGTTAAGACAAAATCCTTTGTTTACATATGCATTTAATAATGTCGAGGATCATATCTCCACAATATTGCCAGTGGTATTCCTTTAATGGAGAGTGGTTTCTGGGTGATTTTATTTTTATCTTGTTGCTTATCTATACTTCCTAAGATGAACACACACTTGTATAATAAAAACTTGTGAAATAAAGTTTATATACTTTCATATTATAGAAAAACACCACTAAATACTATTTTTTTAAATGATGTGTTTGTTGCATGAGGTGAAGACCTCCCAGCCTCACTGATTGCTTTATATCTCACCAATGAATCATTTACTCCTACTTATTTTATTTCAACACAAACTTTGCCTTCTACAATAGAAAACTGTAGCTTGATTACTATGTAGCTTTTCCAGTTTTTATAATATCACTCCAACACGGCACCACAGAAGAGGGGGCGATTTTTCTGTGAGTTAACTGTTTATGGAATTCGACTTGAGGGAGCTCAAGGCTCTGGACCACACTGTCTGTAATATCCCTTCTTTCCACTAGAGGGCAACAGATGATAGGACTCGTGGGCCACTAAGGTTAACTTCTGTGTTGACAGCTTTTTGGGAGACAAATGAGAAATGGTCCAGACATAGCTGACTGGGTGTCACAGTGACACTGTCATTCAGAAAGCCAGGCAGTTTATTTGTATTAGTGCAAATTAACAACAGAATGTTTTCTTCTCCTCTGAACTATGAGAATGCAGAAAATTAACTCCTGCCCCATTGTTTGGAGGTTCTGAAGACACCAATGGCTCAAATCTACACACTTAGGAATAGGGCTTGCACCAAATAAGGGCTCTTTTATAAGACTTATACACTATACACTATGTGTTCTTGGAAGTTCTGGTTAACCAAATTTGAGGCAGAAGCTGTATAAAGTTGAGATGTAAAACATAGATACTTTTTTTTTTTTTTACCTCAAGGTATATAAAATAGAAGAGCCAGATAATATGGTACAAATTCTACATGCAATTAAGGGGTTGTAGAGAAGGAGTTATTAGTAAAGAAAATAATAGGGAAATAAATTTGACTGTCAGAATTTGAAGAAATCAATGTCTGCAGGTTAGAATTGAGACAGGGTTCGAAAACTGGTATCTGCCTGGGACAGGCTGCAGAAGTACCTTGTTGGATTAGTAGATTGCTATAAAATTTGAATTTATTTAGGTGGGACATGCCGTTTTTAGTTTGCTAGACTCCCCATTATTCCCTATCATTCTCTACCCAACACTTCACACATTTCTCTTATCTTTCTGGCCCTTGAAGACATTTATGATTATAACACCTGCCTTAGGGAAACTAGGAAAGGGATACACAGGAGGGTGGAGGCATAATGTCCTGACTCCTGGGCCAGAACTGGGAGCAGGAGAGTCACACTGGAGGGTGTGTGGCATGGGGCTGCTATATATGCACTGGGTTGACTCAGACCAAGGGACCATGTTGGAAAATAGGTTACCAAGAACTGCGGGTGGCAGTGATATGATTTGAAGAGGACTTTAGATCTGATACTGGTATGGAGAGCTCTGGAAGTGCCGGAGGATGGGAGAGCCGGGAAGTCCCGGACTAAGGTGCAGGGATCAATGTGGAAAAGTGCTGTGAGTCTACTTCCTGTTCACTCTAATACTTGTTTTTGCTGTGGGTTTTGATGACTAGAAGTGCTCTTCTGAAAAGAAACGGTGAACTTGGGGTCAAACATGGCATGTAGGGAGGTTCCCCCTCACCACCACTCCAGGCCTCACCACTCACCTGTGTGTCCCCACGAAAGTTGGGGGCTTCAGAGAATCAGCTCCCCACATCTAGGACGTGAGTCTCTGCTTGCATGGTCTTGGTAGCACCAATGCACTGCACTGGAGTCAGTGATGATCCTGCTTTTTCATAGACTCAGTGGCTCACTAGGGGCACAGTGACTTAATCACTGCACTTTAATTTTCTATAATAATTTCAAGGAATTGCACAAGCCGGCCTCAGAAGATTCATTCAGCAGATTGGAGCTCAGAAAAAAAATGCCAAGACCCAGCTCTTAATAAATAAACCAAGCTGTCAACCAAGCACTTGAGAAGAGTATTGGTCGCATTGCATTATGGGAAAAGGGGGGAGGGTGAAGAGGGGCTAAGAGCCTAATAAGATTAGACATGGGTTCCAATTCTAACTTCACATTTTTCTAACTGAGTGACCTTAGGAAAGCCATTGAACTTTTGTGAGCATCTGTTTCATTCGCAAAATGATGACGCTGGGATGTATGTGGCAGGGTTTTTGGGGGAAATGAAATGAGACAGTGTTTGTAAATGTCCGGCACATCTTCCTTCCTACTTCATCCATGTGGAAGTCACTCCTGGAACCCTGGGGTTCTGTCTGGGAGGTGGACTCTACGTGAGAAGGAACCAAGTCTCAAGGACACAGCATCAGGAGTTCATCTGTGTGAGGGGGGCCAGGAAGAGATAACATACTGATGTTTCCTGATTAACTCAATTAAACTCTGACCAGTTAACATGCTGTTAACAGTTTTGATTGCCACAGCATTTTTTGTTCTGTTGCTCTGCTACCAAAAGAATCTAAGGAGGAACTGTGCTCAGCATCCAGAGGCTCCCACAGAGGAGGTGGGGGAGAGCACAGACCGCCACTGTGGTGACTGGGCAGGTGCTGAAGAGGAGTCCCTGACCAAGAACCAGCTCTGCCTGGCCGCCCTGAGGCCTGCAGGGCCTCACTGGGGCCTCGTTGCTGTCATGTAAGTCATCTTGTTTCCCCCAAAGTCATATGGCCACCCCCAGCAAAAAAAAACAGGCTTTTCAATACACCCGAGGGCTATGACACACCCCCTCCCCTTAACTGTGCGTTGTCTGTAGGGAAGAAACAGTACGAGATTTTATAATGGGCTGATTCTGGGTGACTGAAATAAGGCTGCGGCCGGTGCCTCTTTGATACCACAATTTCCTCTGGAAAGCCTCAGTCAGTAATCAAAACTAATAAAGTAATCCATTCAATAACTAACTAGGAAGGCCATGTGGCTAAAGACAAGATAAAAATCTGGTTTAGATAGAACTTTGGATGGTTTGTAAGGCACGATGTCACTAAATGTGGGTTCATAGTTTCATAGCATAACGAAGATGATTTCTTTGATTTTGTTTTCTCTTGAAACAAAGCCCAGAACTATGTATTAACTTCTAAAATTCTTGGTGGGGTCTTTAAAACTGAGCCACAGATCCCTAAGGACAGAAACAGCTTAGCTGAGGGAGGTGGGAGCAAGGCCTGGGGTGATGTGGGAAGGATTGGAAGTATCGGGTGGAGCTTCAGAAGGGAAAGGAGCCATGGCACCTGGCTTTTAGGTGGGAACAAGAGAAAGCGCACAGAGACTACGGAGGCTGGGAGCTGGGCTAGGGTGGGGCACTGGGATGGGGCAAGTGAGGCATCTAGGTGCCGAACTTAAGGAGGCGTTCATTGTGAGGTTCATGGGAGTACAGGGCTGGTACCCAAGAGGGAGTGCCTCCTTAAATTTTGCATCATGATCTTCGGTTTGCTCCTCCTTAGGCCCTGGACTAAGTTAGAAAGACATTCTGGTTTCTCTGAGACGGTTTCACATTTACTTCTTATTTTGGTTACCCAGAGGCTCTAGTAAAACTCTAAATGGCACCACTTTGGGGAAGAAAGTCTCAGATGATTGTAGAGCTTATACTAAAGTAAAGAGAAATCACAGTTTAACAAAGGTAAACATTGGTCATTTAAGGTGAAAAAATTTTTTTACTCTAAATTAGTGTCCATTTATATTTCAAGCACAGGCCCACCTCATTCTATGGCACTTCACAGGTGTGTGTTTTATAAACTGAAGGCAAGACCCGCCAGCAAAAAGTTATGACCTTTCACTTTATTGCGATCCTCACTTTACCGTGGTGGTCTGGAGCCCCGGACCCAAACCGGTACTGTCTCCAATTATATCTGCATCTGGCCGGAGAGCTGAGGTTTTCTTCCTCTTTCTTTTCCTCCATCTTTCTTCTTTTCCCTCTCCACTCTCTTTTTCCATTTCTTTCTCCCGTTTTCCTTCTGCTCTGTGTGACACCATTGAAGTGACGGCCCTTCTTTTTTTTTCTTCCTCCTTCCTTTGCTTCCGTTGCTTATAACAGATTCAGAGGGAATAAAGGAATCAAATATCTGTTTCACAGCCATTTTATAAACAATAAGGCTCCTTTCTTTTGACACCACTAGGCAATGAAAAGCACTGTAGGAGGACATTTGTGACAGTACAGTGATGAATTCATGATGACGAGGCAGTGTAGACTTGAAACAGGTCCACTCTGCTTCTCTGCTTTTAGCTGAGACCGAACCAGAATGAATGCTGCCCCCCGCCCCCCACCATTGGTGCTCAGCTGGAAATGCGAAACAAAGAGGTTTTCTATTTTGTGATGAAAGGAAAATAATTTGAGGGGAGGACAAAAAAACCCCTACTCAAACCAGAAGTTTAATTTGTGTTTGTTTCAGCTAAGTTGCTTCAAGCCCTGTCATATATTTCTGTGGCCCTCAATTGCTGTTGAAATGTTTTTAAAGCCTTTCAGGTGTTGTTAAACCTCTCCAGAAGTTTATTTCAAGGTTAAGGAGTTATTAATGCAGCTTTTCCAACATTAGATCATGTTTAACATTCTTTACTTTTAAACAACTTGAACTTGTTGAACTAAGTTCTTTTCTTCAAATTCCATTTTGAAGCAGTCACATCTCGTGTGAAACGGATTTCAGAAATTTATTTTAAAATCTGATAAGGATTCAAGTATTCCAGTCTACCATAACAGGAGGAAGGATTAACATGGTTTATGTCATTCCCCTTTGTTTAAAACTTTTCATGATGAAGAGTATGCAGTGTATTGCATAAAGGCAAGAAACCAGGCTTGCATGCCAGAGCTGGGCGCTGGTGTGTGGTTTGCGGAATGCACGTGGAACAATGCTGGGACTCCCTTCGCATCACAGCCATTGTACATGGGTGTATTTATTACGATAATTTCCTAGCAAATCACTCGGAAATGTTTGGGGGAGGGAAGCGCTCCCCCTCCACCCTTCTCTGCGCCCCCCGCCCCCACCCTGCTCCCCGCCCCGCATTTTGCAAAATGTGCCATCTGGGAAAGCAGTGACTCTGATGCTGAGTTAATATTTAAAAGGCTTATTTTTGCTCCTTCGGTCCTAGGCCACTTCCTGCATTGAAATGGATTGGTCATATCCTGCTGTGTTGAAACTTAGGACTTTTCTCCTGACTTGCTGATCATTCCAAAGCAAACAATCAAACAAACAAACAAACAAACAAACAAAAGCAGGGAGTATTTGCGTCCTTCAGTTCCCCTTGTTTTCACTTGCTTTCTCCTGAGTCTAATTGCTTCTTGCTGGGTTCTTCCCTTAGTCCTTACTTTACGCCAGATGCAGTTCTTTGAGTCTGTGTTGTTAATCCTTGTTTGAGGATGAGGTAACTAAGGCCCAGAGAAGATAAATAATTTGCCTGTGGTGACATAGCCGGTTGGGGGTAGAATCAGGATTTGAACCCTGGCAATGTGGCATCAGAATTACTACCCTTAACCACTCTACTCTTTTGCCTCTCCTGAGTTGGTCTCTTTTCCCAAAACCTGTGCCCCTGTCTGAGTCCTATTTTAACTGTTACGACCATTCACTGTGTAACACTGGATACCCCTGTCCTCCATTGTGCCATTTAATCAGATCTACTCTGGGCACCTATCATTTGGTGCCTCGCAAGACCTCCTTGAGGACTAACCCTGACCTTGACCCTGGTTCCCTCCAATTCCAAATTTCCATTTTTTGCTGAGGTGCTAGCGTGCCTTCGGATGGACCCCATTCACCTTGCGAGGACAGAAAGGGGAAATGGCTATTGAGGGCTATATGGTTTCTGTATTTTATTATTTTATTTTTTAATTTTTTTACCTACCACTGTGCAAAGCCTCAAGGGTTTGATAATGTGCTGCCTCGGCTGGAGTGTGGGGAAGCAGAAAGGTTCCTTTGTTGGTGGGAAGATATACTGGTGTAGCCTCTTTGGAGAGCAATTTGGTAACCTCTATCACATGCATTCAGAATATAGCTAGACTCTGACCATGCTTTAGTATCCCTACTGCTGCCATTTAGGTCTGAGCCACCACGTTTCTCACTTCCTCTATGGTCTCCCTGCTACACCCTTGTCACCCCAAGCCTATTTTCAGCACACATTCAAAGCATTTTAAAACAAAAGACAGATCATGTCACATGTCTTTTTCAGATCCCTCCATTGGTTTCTGCTTTCATTAAGAGCAAACGCCAAAATTCCCATCATGGGCTACAGGGCCCTGCATAACTTGGCCCGAGCATCCCTTTGATCTTATCTCTTATTTTGTCCTCTTGCTGCCTCTGCTCCAGCCACACTGGCGTGTTTGCTTTGCTTGCATATCTCAGTGATCTTTCAATTCCAGAGCCTTTGCAAGAGATGCTTCCTCTGCCTGGAATAGTTTTCCCTAGATATCTGCAGGGTCAAATCCCTTACCTCCTTTAGGTCTTAGATGAAACCTCACCTTCTCCATGGGGCCTTCGCTGACCACTCGATTTAAAATTGCAACCTCTTGATCTCATTCCCTTTTACTCTTCTCCACTTATTTCTATAACTATTATCTTCTAACACACTATGACTGACTTATTTATTGCGGTTTTGTCTTTTTCCATGAGAATGGAAGCTCATCAAGGGTAGACATATATATATTTTTTGTTTGATTTATTGACAGTGCCTGGCAAGCTGTCCAGTAAATACTTACTTATAAATATATTTCTAAAATATTTATTGAATATTTTTGAATTTATTGAGTGGAATTTGATTCAGCAATTCCATTCTATAAATTTATTTTATGACGCACTTATACATGTGCACAAGACAACATAAACTGGTAGTCACTGAACATTGTTTATTATGGCAGTTAATAAACTGAGCAGTTATAAAGACTGAGCAAGTATCCAAAACGATTAAGCATTACCTGAAAGTGCTACTTAAGAGACTGGCCAAAGTCTCAAACCAGATAGGAACAAAAGTTGATTTCCACCACCTCCTAGAAAATGGGGGCTAGTATTGACGACCATATCAGTTACAGTGAGAACTTAATTTTCTTTTCACCCCCTGCGTAAAAACTTGAAATATATATATGTATAGAGTTACTACTTTTCCCATTACTCCCAAATTGATCAATAAATTTCAAAGTTGAGAACTTTGCTAAAAGTGCTAAAAAGAAGTGACAGCAATTAAGGTCAGGCACTTCCCCTGGGCTTACCAAGAAGGGCTAAACTGGCGCTGTCCCCTGAACCCTATCATGCCCGGATATGCTTCTGTAAAAATATTACGGCATAAGTCCAGTGATTAAGGCTCAGTCTCCTACGATATAGTGAAGGTTTCCAGAAGACTCACACTTAGGAACGGGGCTCCTGTAAGGGAGACAGACTGGCATTTCCTCTGCTGGATGACTGCAGCTCTACCTGGATGGTTAATGGGCTGTTACTGCTGGAGGAGAGTTTACTTCTTGGGAGGCTTAACTGGTGCTCCAGGGGTAATCTGAACCCAGAGACGACTTATTTCAGGATTTCTGCAAGCAGCAGGCCCGCAGGGGTCATTTCCTGCTGAGAAGTGAGAAGGAGCGGGGGTGGGGGGGGGGAATTTGCATGGGAAGAGGAAGGGGGCAGCCCCATCTGCAGCTCCCCTTGTCCTTTGAAAAAAATGGAAGATGAATTCACAGGGTACTGGATCTGTCTTCATGTAAAAGAAAATGAAGGAGAGAGTTGGGAGTACAGGTCATGAGGTTGTCTAGGCAGCCTCTTGTCCAAGGGAGTGTATAGGCTTCAGGGACTCTATTCCTTTACGAGGGCTCCCATAACAAAATACTACAAACTGGCAGGCTTCAACAACAGAAATGCATGTTCTCCTAGCTGCGAAGTTCAGAAAATAAGGATCAAGGGTATCGGTGAGCTTGGTTTCGTCTGAGGCCTCTCTTCCTGGCTTGCCGGCGGCTGCCTTCTCCCGGGCCCTCACATGGCCTTTCCTCGGCCTGTGTGCAGCACTGTGGTCTCCGCGCGTGTCTGAATTTCCTCTTTTTAAAGGGACAGCAGTCACATTGAGTTAGGGCCCATGTTAACAGTTTCATTTTAACTTAATCATCTCTTTAAAGACCCTGTCTCCAAATACAGCCGCATTCTGAAGAGCTGGTGTTTTGGGCTTTAGTATATGAATTTTGGGGGAACGCATTTCAGACCATAACAGGGACCTAGTTGTTTAGCGGGGCTGGAGGGAGACACAGCTGCCACTTCCTGAGGTCGCTCTCCACAGCGGAGGAAGGCATGTTGGCGCTGAACATCACCCCGCCCGAGAGGGGACCGGCCCGGCGGGCGGAACCGGATTGAGCCAGAGCACGACCGGGGAGCCTCCGGAGCACCCGCAGGTGGTCAGCGATGTAAGAGCCTCTGCTTCTCCTGTCCCTCCCGCTCTCCACTCTGAATCCAAAATGCCTGATCCCAGAAAGGAGCCAGCCTCTTCTTTTCTCACCCAGTGAGCCTTTTCTCAACTCCTGAGGCAATGTTAGGTCTATACTGGGGAGAAGAGAGAAGATGAAGTTTAAATTAGATGCGAGGTGGGGATTTTGAACAAATTAAAATGAAATGTAACTGAGAGTGGCAAGAAAGTTACAGAGTCTGTGTAAGAAATGACTGGGAGGAAAAGGAGACTCTTCAGAACTCTGTTGAATTGTCCTGCTTCAAGAAAAGGAGAGGCATCTCAACTTAAACCCCACTGAGTTGATATTTCTCAATAAAATGGATATCTACCTCTACGTAAAGAAAGGAGCATGTCTTGGAAAACACAGTGAACTATTTTCAGTAGTTATCTCTGGGGAAGAAGAGCTTGAAATGGGGTTGGTATGGAAGAAAATAACTTTTCACTCTGTACTCTTTTAAGTTAAAAAGAATTCATGTGCAAATATTACTTAAAAATTCAAACATATAAAACTAAAGTAATCAGAACCATGTGATACTAACAGAGCAGAAGATTGAGTTAAGAAATAGCCCTAAAAGATGCATGTCAATTGCATATATTTTAAAGGAGTTTCTTCCTACGGGGGAAAACTAATTGTTGTAGGGTAAACCAGGAAACTTGTAATAGAAAGAAAGCGGGGTTTCCTGGGTGTGAGAAGAGAACCTATTTAATGCTTCTGGAGGAAGATCTGTAGGAGATGGAGGAGGAGACATTTGGACTGGAGCTTGAACGTTAAAAGCCAGTATGAACTGCTGATGCTCTTGCTTGAAGGGGGATAAAAGTTGTGACAGGTGCCTGCCAAGGTTTTGGCAAGGAATGGGGTTCCATTTGGTATGATACATTTCAAGGTCAAGCTCTTTTGTGTCACGTAGATGTGGCATGTTTTTGGCTCAGTGCTAAAACCTGGGGTCTGGGATTTACATAATTGTGCAAGGCATTAAGTCAAGAGGCAATGCACAATGATTTGACCAGTGACATTTGATATAATTCCTTGCACATATGTCCAAACGACAGAAATCACCACCACAATGCCAGGAAAAGGATTCTGCTAAAATAGGAGGAAAAGAGAGAAGGGTCATTCAAGTTCACGTATGTGTGAGGTTTATGCATGTATCATTCATTTCCCCATGCGTGATTCATTCTATTCTTGGGTGTGCAGGGTAAATAAAAATTGTGGAATCATATACATTCTCTGTGTACAGGAAGTGGCCAGAGAGTGGGATGATAACCCTGTGATGTGCCTGGACCTAAATTAGTCCTGAACAGAAGGAGTTCTGATGAAATGAGGTACAAAACTGGACATAGGACTGCAGGCGATGTGTGGTCAGACCGCACAAATGCCTGCCAGAGTTATTTTCCCCTGACACCTAAAGAGAAGAAAGGGGAAAAACTATAAAATGGTAACATAAATAGTAAAAAATGCAGGCCTCTACCTTGTTAGGGAGGAAGTCTTTGCCATTAAAGAGCCCACTCCAAGTAGTGTACTATTGGCTTTATCTGATGCTTGTGACTCATTCAAGCTATTGGATCTGATAGGGTTCAGCCCAGTTACGTTCCATAGGGTGTGTCTTCCCAAGGAAGGACTTACATACCAACTCCTCTTGGCTCATACACACTCGGCTTCCATTGGGTTTTCAAATGGCAGCTTTATAGTAACAGGAAAACTTCTTTTGCATGTGACAGAAGCCCTTACCCAACAAACCTGGAGCAAAATAAAGATTCAGGTGCAGAGGAGTGGGTAAAATTGTGGAATATTGTATATATACAGCAGTTAATATGAATAAGCTATTGTAGGTATCAATGTAATAAATAAAGAAAGCAGTGCTAAACAAAAAATAAGTTGGAGAAGGATAGGCTAGTATTTAGGTAAATCTTTTATTTTATTTTAAGATTTTATTTATTTATTTTTAGACAGAGGGGAAGAGAAGGAGAAAGAGAGGGAGAGAAGCATCAATGTATAGTTGCCTCTCGTGGGCTTCTCACTGGGGACCTGGCCAGCAACCCAGGCATGTGCCCTGACTGGGAATTGAACTGGCAACCCTTTGGTTTGCAGACCGGGCCTCAATCCACTGAGCTACACCAGCCTGAACAAGATAAATCTTTTAAAACACCCCACATGATTATATATTACTTTGGGACAAATACACATGTAGTGAGAGTATAAATATATGGAGAGAAACAATAGATACCATATTCAGAACAGGGGAATAAAGTAGGATTGAGATTTTGGGAACCTTACAAAAGGAGTTTCAAATATATCTATTAATATTCTTTGACTTGAATCCGGTGAGGATGGGATAGGGGTGGGAGAGGAAGGAACAGCCCCTGTTGAAAGCCTCGCTGTAGGAGCACAGTGGCCACTCCATTTGTTTGGGTTGGCAGCGTGTTTGCATTTCTGAACCAGAGCAGACAGTAGGGAGGGGCGAAGCATCTTTCCACCTTCTTTTCAGTCATCAGGTTTTCTGCGGTGCGGTGCCAACACATTCATGGGTCGCCAATTATATTTCACAGCCCAATTCTAAAGGCTTTGCAAATAGTGGTCATTTCTCCCAGATTTTGACGATTAATTGCCAGTTTTTGTTTTCACTACTGTTAAGTTTTCATCATGTATTTGGCGGGGGAAGTCTTATTAAGCATCTGTAATTGTCAAAGTAGTTTAGGCTATGTTGTGGTAATAAACAAACACATGAATTGCAGTGGCTGAATTCAGTGAAGGTTCTACCTCCTGCAGTGTTCAATGCATGTATTTCTGGTCAGTAGGTGTTTCTGAATAGTTCTCCTCTAAGCAGTGGGCATGTTTATCTAGGCTTCTTACATTGTACAACTCTGCCACCTTTTTAGCCATAGGGATAGAGAAGAAAGATGGTGGTAGATTGTGAAGGGCGTTTAATGGCCAGTCCCGAAAGTAGTGTACTTTATTTTTGGCCGGTACCATCAGCCAGAATTCAGTCCCACAGTCCCACCCAGATGTAAGGAGGTCCAGGGAATGTGGCCTTTCTCTGTGCCTGAGAGGATAATAAAATAGTTTGGGGAACTCAGAGCATTGTCCGGCCACCACATTTTATTGAGAATATAAGACCCTGAGACAGAATTTAAAACTACTATGTTTTGTTTTTTAACTTCTGCTTTTAATTATTTACCTAGTTATTATTAATCTTGGGATAACTCCCTGCAAATTCACTACCGAAAAGGCTGAAACTTGACCATATCCTACAACTAACTACACAGTCTTCACTTCTTACATCCCCTGACTCTCTATACCAGATAAACATCGTGCTGAAACTGCATTGAACATTTTATTGTTTTCCTTTTTTAAAAAAAAATTGATCTTTTATCTTGAGATAATTCCAGATTCACACGTAAGAAATACAGAAAGGTCCTATGTGCCCTTTATCCAGATTTCTCCAGTGACAGCATCTCGAAAACCTATACTTCAGCATCATAACCAGGATTTTAACATTAACATAGTCCAGATATAGAACATTTCCAGCATCACGAGGATCGATTATGTTGCCCTTTTATGGTCACACCAACTTCCCTCTGGCCCTCCACGCCTCTCAGCCTGGAGCAACCACGACATTGTTCCCTACTTTTAAAATTTTGTAATTTCAGGAATGTTATATAAATAGAAACACTTCCTTTTGAAATTGTTTTTTTTTTCCTCACTCAGAATAATCCTTTGGAGGTTTATCCAGATAATTGCACATACTGTGGTCCATTTCTTTTTATTTTCAGCAGGTATTCTGTGGTATGGATGTAGCATAGTTTGTTTAACTATTTACCCATTGAGTGATGCCTGGATTGTTTTCAGTTTTGAACTATTACAAATAAAGCTGCTATAAATATTCATGCACAGTTTTATTTTTGGTGAACATACATCTTCATTTCTTTGAGATAATTACCAGGAGAGCAATTGGTGAGTTGCGTGTTTTAGCTCTTCCAGTTCCCTTGCCTTTCCATAACTGCAAAATAATCTTGTGTATATTTACAAAAAAATCTTGCTAGGGTTTTGATAGAAATTGTGTTAAACCTGCATATCAATTTGGGGGGGTATTGACAGCCTTACTATGTTGTCTTCCAATCCATGAATATGGTGTGACTTTCCTTTTTATTTTATCTTTGACTTATTTTGTTACCGTTCTGTAGTTTTCAGTATACCTATTTTGTTAGATTTACACTTAATTATTTTATTTTTGTGTGTGTAATTGTTAGTGATATATTTTAAATTTCATTGTCCATATATATTCATAGCTAGTATATAGAAATAGAATTGATATTTCTACATTTATCATGTATCCTGCAACCTTACTGAATTTACTTATTAGTTCTAGGAAGTTTCTTGGAAATTCCTTTGGGAACTTCTCAGTAGACAATCATGTCATCTGTAATAGGAACACTTGTATATCTTCTTTTTTGATCTGTATTCTTTTATTTCATGTTCTTGAATTATTTCACTGACTAGACCGTCAAGTGCTGTGTGGAATAAGAGTGGTGAGAGTGGATACCCTTGTCTGTTCCCGATTTTAAGAGGAAAGCATCAGTCCTTCGACCTTAATTATATTGGCTGTTGAGTTTTCTTTTGTTTTTGTAGATGCTGTTTGTGAAGTTGAGGAAATTCCTCTCTATTCCTATTTTTCTGAGAATTTTTATAATGAAAGAGTGTGATTTTTTGTTAAATGTCTTTTTAAAAAATCTATTGATTTAGTCCTGGGATTTTTTTTTCCTGGGAGTTTGTTAAGCTCCACTTGGTTATAAATATAAAGTTCTTTTTATACACTGTTGGGTTCCATTTGCTAACATTTTGTTGGGGATTTTTTGCATCTACATACATGGGGAATACTGACCTGTAGATTTCTCCTGTTTCTGGTACTGTCTTTAGTTTTGTTGTCAGGGTAACATTGGCTTCATAAATGACTTGGGTCATATTCTCTCCTTTTCTGTCCTATGCCTTCTTGTTAAAAAAAATTTTGTAGAATTAGTACTTAAAGTTCTGTTAATTTTTTCAGTCAATTTTTTCTCATTGATTAGACTGGATAATTTCTATTTATTTTACTCTATTTTAATCTGTTCATTCTGTTGTAGATCCCATCCACTGAGGTTAGTTAAAAGTTTTTTCTTGCATTCTAAAATTTTCACTGTTCTTTTTATCTTCTGATTCTTTGTTGGTACTTTTTTATTTTTTATGAGACTTTCTAATTTTTCATTTGTTTGAAGTGTGCTTATAATTGTCCTTCTTGGTTTTGGCACAATGAGTAATTTTCACATGAACCCTGGACATTTTGAGCATCTAGTATGGGCTACTAGATCCTAATTAAACCTTCCATTTTATTTAGCCTCTTCCGACGCCTCTCTGGAAGCGGAAAGGGGGTGCTGCCTCATTATTACCAGGTAAGTGGAGAAGTCCGGGTTCCCTCCTTGACTTTTGTTGACTCCTAAAGGTGGGGCTCCTGCTTCCTGCTGGGCAGGGTTGGAGTTCTGTCTCCTTGTTACGGAAAAATGAAACGACCAGACACTGAGGGGTTAGGAGCACAATCTTTATTTACGTGCATGGGCCCAGAGGAGACAAACTCCAAATTCTGAGCCCAGAACAATAGCCCCGCATTCCTTTTATGCTGGGCTAAGTGGGGTAAGGGTCTTGGGAGGCGTGGTATAGATATGGTGCGAAAAGGGTTTACAGAGGTGGGAGAGAAGCATTTACATTATAAGTCAGGGCAATTAGCATTTCATCTTTGGTATCAGCCTTGATTCCCTCTGCATCCTCGCCAATACTTTCCTGACGGAGAAGGGCATGTGTTCCTCATTATTTCTCCTCCTCTGGCCTCCACCGACACCATGGCGGCAGGGAGTCTACTCTTACTCCTGGGTGGTGGTATAAGTCCTGAATCTCCCCAAGGCTTCTCACAGCACCACAGTGGAGAGAGCAAGGAGCATCCTGCTACAGGTAGGTTTGAGGAGAAATCCAGGTTTCCCATGTTGTCTCACTGAACCTGTTGAGGGACATCATTATTGCACAGTGGACTGAGAGTCCTAGCTTCCTAACTCCCCTTTGACACCACCCTTGCGGGTGGATTGGAGTTCTTTGTTACCGTGTGGTGGAGTGGGGATGGGAACGAAAGTCTGGGCTTGCCCCTCAGTCTTTGCTGGCACGGGCCCCAGTTTTTCTGTGCTGTTTTGCTGGAGTAGAGTCGTTATTTCTGTAGGTGTTCTGTCTTGCTAGGCTGTCCTTTTCCTGGTTCTTTGTCTAGGAAAAACAGGCTCCGTTGGGGCTTTTCCCCTCTGTATCTCTTGGTGTTTCTATGCTTCTTCAGCTTTAAGAGTGGTATGTATAAGCAAAAAGAAACCCCAGGGAACTCATCAGCGTATCCTTCCCTTGGTCCCAGCATCCCTTGATAGTCTGTTTTTTTCTTTCCACCTTTCAATAAAAAGAAAAAATATATATACTTACTCTGTTTTCAACCTGGATCTTTATATAGCAAACTTTCTGAGGTTTCATACACCTGGGAATATATTTACCAGGTCTTTAGAGTTGACTAATATTTGGGTTGGATAAAAAATTCTAAATTAAAAAAATTTTTCTTTCAATATTTTGTAAATTCTATGTGCGTAGTCTTGCAGGCAGTGTTGATTTTGAACAATTTGATTTTATTCCTTTGCTGTGATATACTTTTTCTTTTTGTTAGCTGTTAGAATTTTCTCTTTATCTTTCTTATTTGTAAATTTTAGTAAAATATGCTGTGGATTTTTCTTTGTTTCTCCTGTTTGGCACTTTATAGACACTTTCAGTCTTAGGCCAGTTATCTTTTTTAAAATTTGGGACATTTATATATATTATTTCTTCAAATATTTCCTCTTCTTTTTAAAATCTGTGTTTCTGTGATTTGGATTTTAGCACTTCTGTTTCTGTTCCTTATTCTTATTGACTTTTCTAGTTCTCGTTTCTTTGCCCTTTTCTTCTTTTCTCAGCAACATTTTTTTGATGTTTATCTCTCTTTTTTAAAATTTCAAATATTGTAATCATATCTATAAATATTATTTGATACTTTTAATTTTTTTCTTTTATTGTGCTGATACATTCTTCCCTTTTAAAAACATTTCATTAACCTGATTTAAAATTATTGGTTTAAACATTTTAGCTTCTGATGGAATCTGAGATCCAGATAGTTGTACTTCTTAAATATCCTTTCGTTTTGGTTTGTGGGCTTGCTTTTTTTCTGGGGGTATTTTTGAATCTGTCTGGCATTGAGTATAGGGGAGGCCAGACCACTCTGTGCCCACAGTCCACTCAGGGGGTGAGAGTACGGCGCATACATGAGCCCTAATGTGCAGACGGCCAGGCGGTGAGTCAATCACTTCTCATTAAAAAAAATAAATAAATAAACTCAAGGTAGGGCTTTGCTCTTTGCCACCTCAGGAAAGAGCAGCTTTAGGTGGAGATCTTCTTTAAGCATAGCAACTTCCCAAAGCCGTGACCTCAGGCTCAACACTGTCTCAGAGTGGCTTTTGCCATTGATTTTCAGATCACTTGGGCCACATCTGAGTTGCTATAGGTGTGGGTGGGTGCATTCTTTGTCCCAACAGTATCTTTTCCATTTTATCCTCTCTGTACTCTACTGGGCTGCCTTTTGTGCAGGGTGAAGCCATTCCTGCCCTCTTACACCAATTCAAAACAGCCCTCTTGTCTTCATCTCAGGGACTTCTCATACCTTTCTTGGTGTTTTCGGTTGTTCTTTGGGAGGAGCGACAATAGCAATGCCCAGTCACCTTCCTTGCAGGGTCTGGAAGTGGGTCCACATGCCCTTTGTTAACATTTTTGGGGAACCCAATTTTTTTCAGCACAAAGTAACATACAGTTTTGCCTTATGGTTTTATTTTTTTACAAAAATTGTAAATATAAATAAACTGTAGAATACAAAATACTGTACTACACTCAAGCTCTTTGTCTCTGCTCCATTTCCAATCTTTAGCCACCTACAATCTTAACATTTTTTTAATGCTGCAAGTTTTTTTCACCTTATATTGTTTTGAGTGCACTTCTTTTGGTTTGTTCTTTTTTGTTTATTTTTACTGTTCTGTAGTGTTTATTTTTAATACATTGCATAACATTAAAAATTATATATCAAAACTTACCAAAGCCCTCTTACATAGATAATTTTTACTTTTCATTGCCAGAGATAAGTATAGCATCTTTATAAATCTATAAGTATACATATAGATATAGATATATATTTGATTTATTTGTTTACATTTATATTAAGAGTAAGATTACTAAGTTCATGGATGTAAAAACTTTATGGCTGTTAATAAGTATTGCCAGATTGCCCTTTAAAGAATGATGCTTTTTTTATACACTAATTCTGATGTATGATTACTTGCATGTGCACAAACTTGTATATCACTTAAGACAAATCCTCTTCTGTCTTTTTGCATTACTCTGATTACATTTTAAGGATATATTACATTAAAATGGTGATGGACCTCTTTTTGAAAAAAATACTGTTACTTCTAAATAACCCTGTAAAATCCTCTTAATTCTAATTCTAATTTAAGTAATTAGGAATATTAATATAAATTAAGACAATGGGTGACATTTACTCCCTCAGATTTCAGCAATATAGCAATATAGAGGGCATGTATTACTTAAATAATCTGAGGTCTTAGATGTCCCAGAAAGGTGCAAAATGTTTTTGAAATTAGTGTTACTTTTGGACGTTGTCTGAAAGGCTGGCCTCCCCTTTGTTTGGAGCCATGAAGTCCCGGGGCTTTCTGTCATGTAAGAAAGGGATGAGGGATGGAAGAAGGGAGGCTATGAGACTTCTTGCCAACTCTAATGCCTGGTGCTCAACCTAGATTTAATTTGATATCAAAAAAACCCAAACCTGTAACGCTTTTTACATATCGAAGGCCTGCTGTTATGTGCTACTATTTTTAAACAAATACTCTGAATATATTGTTTACATTTTTATTGTATAGTATAATTTACAAGATTCCTGAAATAATCACGGTTAATATGTGTTAAGCACTGTTTTAGATAATATATGTTTAACCCTTGCATTAATTTTTGCAACATAACAAATAATGTCAAAGTCTTGGGCATTTACAATAATAAATGTTTGTTTTCTTCTTCACAGGTCTGGGAGCTGTCTGTGGCTTGGCTGGGCTTTGGGCAGCTGGCCTTGACTCCTTATAGGCTGTCAAGGAGTCCTGTATAGGCTTACGGCTGTGAATTGGGTTCCCGTTGGCTTCTCCAGTGCCAGCAGCTACCTGGGGCATGCTCTTCCACTGCAGAACACAGAAATGTAAGTGGGAAGGCCAAGCCACACAAATATCTTTAGAACTTCTGCTTATGTCACATTTGCTAAATGTCCACTGTCCATACAAATCTCATGGGTAAGCCCGACTGCAGCTGGCTGAAATATATACACTGTTCACCATGGGCAATGCTGCAGAGTCATGGGGGGGAAAGTGTAGATATGTAACTTCATTAAGGAGTAAATGAAGAGCTGAGAACAGCCCTGACTGATGTGGATCAGTGGGCTAGGCATCGTCCCAAAAACCGAAAGGTCACTGTTTCATTCTCAGTTGGGGCACATGCCCGGGTTGCCGGCCAGGTCCCCTGTTGGGGGTGCGTAAGAGGCAACTGATTTATGTTTCTCTCCCTTTCTTTCTCCCTCCCTTTCCTTCTCTCTAAAATAAATACATAAATAAAATCCTTTTAAAAAAGAACTAAGAACAATAATTCCATGCATCATAATCCTCAGAGCAGTTCTGCAGACTGTCCGTTGTTAACTCACTATCACCCCTGTCCCCAGCCCCGTGTTACATTAAAGGTACTGATTGCACTGCTTTTTAGGGGAGAGGAAGCCTAGTGTACTAGTCATCTTGAGCTGCCATAACAAAATACCATAGACTGGATGTCTTAAACGGCATTTATTTCTCCAGTTCTGGAGATGGGGGCCCTGAGAGTAGAGCGGCCGCATGGCCAGCTTCTGGTGAGAACTCCCTTCCTGGCTTGCTGCCTTCTTGCTGTGCCCTTACATGACTGACAGAGAAAGGAAACAATCTCTGTGAGGTCTTCTTACAGGAGCACCAGTACCATTATGGGGCCAACCCTGATGACCACACTTAATCCTAATTATCTTCTACAGGCATCTGCTCCAAATATCGCCACGTCGGCTATCAAAACTTACACATAAGAATTTGACGGGGGTTGGAGGTGGGGCTAAAGTCTGTCTGTACTTTCTAGGAACAGCATTTCCCGAAATTCCTAGCTAATTGAGTTCTGTGTCAGGTTTTGTTAGTGAGAAACTCTTACTTGAGATAGCAAATGTGGGAAATTAGGGGAAGGCGTTATCCTCTGCCAGGTGGGGAGATAAAGGGCACATGACGGTCATGGAGTTTACTTTCAGTGCAGCTTTGGTGTTGCCTGAAGCTGAGATATTCAGCAGAGGTTTTCTTAGATTTTCTTAAGCCTTCTGACTTACGGTTTTCCCTGACCTTTGCTCCCCCTGACCTTCCCAATTTTTTTAAGCACTTGTCATACTTTATTGAATTTAAGATACCATCAATTGTGTTACTGAGAAAGAAAAAACCTACTAATTAGATTAAAAATATTTAGCCTTAAGATTTGTATTCCATATATTTTAAAAATTAACATTCCCCAATATAGTTATTTTATTTTATTTTTTATTGTATTTTTTCCATTATCATCTATCCTCCCTATAACCTCTTCCAGCTTCACCCACTAACCCCTCTGCAATCACCACTCTGTTGTCCATGTCCATTAGTTCTTTCCCATTTTTCCTTTTCGCTTGATCCCTCTACCGTACGCCCAACCCCCAAACCCCCAGAGCTGTCAGCTTTTCTATGAGTCTCTTTCTATTTTGCCTGTTAGTTCAGTTTGTTCATTAGATTTCACATATGAGTGAAATCACATGATAATTATCTTTCTTTGACTGGCCCATCTCACTTAGCATAACATTCTTTAGGTCTATTCATTCCTCTGCAAAGGGTAAAATTTTCCTCTTTTTTATGGCTGAGTAGTATTCCATTGTGTAAATATACCACATTTTAAAAAATCCACTCATCTACTGATGGATGCCTGGGCTGCTTCCAAATCCTGGCTATCATAAATAATGCTGAAATGAAATAGGTGTGCATATATTCTTTTGAATTAGTGCTTTGAGTTTATTTGGATAAATTTTCAGAAGTCAAATCTCTGAGTCACAAGGCAGTTTCATTCCTAATTTTCTGAGGCAACTTTTCATTGCTTTCCACAGTGGTTTCACTTTTATTCTACACTTAAAAAAAATAAAAGACTATTTTAGACTTATGTAAACAGAGTTGAAAAAGATGTATATCACAGTTATACATATATAAAAATGCAAATATGAGCACAATAAATTTGCTGCTATTTGCTGCTATAACTTAACATTCAGAGTTTTGTTCCTGTGAGTTATTCTTCCACTTAGAGGCCTCATTATGTATGTTTTTCCAATCATCAAGAGGCATGAGGAGCATAGTAACAGTGGAAAATTGTAACAGTGGGAAACTGAATCCCACCCCACCATTCTTAGACATTGTTTCTGTAAGTGCTGATTCTGACTAATGTCACTTGTAGATAAACAGCATGTTTGTATAGAAATCCTAGGAACTAACTTCAGAAGATGCAGACTCCGACCTTCAGGCATCTCAGCTCTGGGAGATTTGCTGACCTTCAACCATGAAGCCAGCATGGCATAAAGCCAGGATGACTGGGGCAGGCGGATGCACGCTGGACCATCACCTGCGGTACTGGAATGGACTGTGCTCGTGTGCACGAACAGAACTTTTCAACCCCCTCCCTTGATCTGTTTTTTCTGTTTCTCCCTCCCTCCTTATAAAAACCTCTGCCTCCACTGAGATGTGGAGATGGGCTTTCACATATGAGTCCCTCATCTTCCAGGCGACCATCGACTGAATAAACAACTTTCCTTTATATCAGCACTTGCCTCTCTAGTGTTGGCTTTTGCAGCGGCAGACAACCGGACCTGCTTTCTGTTATAGCATCAGTATTGGATCTTCTCTTTTTTTTCTTTTAAAGATTTTACTTATTCTTTTTTTTAGAGAGAGGGGAGGGAGGGGGAAAGAGATGGAGAGAAACATCAATGTGTGAGAGAAACTGACTGGTTGCCTCTTGCATGGACCCCAACTGGGGACCTGGCCTACAACCCAGGCATGTGCACTGACCAGGAATGGAACCAGCGATCCTTGGGTTGATAAGGCCGATGGTCAAGCCACTGAACCATACAGCCAGTGCTTGGATCATTTCTTAAAAGAGTTTTTAATCATTATCGTCTGTCCTTTCTTTCAAGCTGCTAACTGCTATTTAGTCAGTTTAACTGGTATTGTCTTGTTTTTATGTTGACTCATAGTCTGTTCTCAAAGGATCCTTAAATGATTTGTGGATTTAAAGTGTGAGGGTTTGCCATGGTTCAGTCTGCCACCAGGAATGAACATGAAATTATTCACTTCTCAATGAGCTAATTCTTTACCAGTTTAGATACACATTCCTGTGATGCATCAAGAACTAACCTAATTGGTGAGTTGTGTAGAGTTCCTGGATATGTATTCTGAAAACTTTCAGCTAGCTCCATGGTAATCCATCTATGTTTTTGAGCATATACTATGATATGTTGGGGGAAGAACTCTTTTTTCATATATCATTTCATAAAATAATATATTCATAATTCATAAAATTAAATATAAAACCCATGGCAGGTAAACAGCAAAAGTGAACCTTAATCTAAATACGGGCTTTGAGTGCTAGAGACTTGTGAATGTTGGTTCACTAATCGTAAACACGGCATCACTCTTGGCGTGAAATGTTGGTTTGGGGAGCCTGCACATGTGTGGGTGCAGGGATGCATGGTAGCTCTATAATTTCTGCTCAATTTTGCTGTGAATGTAAATTTTCCCTAACAATAAAAGCCCTTTTAAAAATTAAATATGACAACCATACTTTTATTGGCAATTATGCATAGCGTTACCGGTTTAGGCTTCTTTTATAACCTGTGTCATAATCTCAATGTCTTTAGCAACTTTAGTAGTGATAGTATGAGCCCTGTAGTTTTTTTAGCATATTCTAAACAAATACTTTTGTTAATTTCCTCAGTTGAATCACATGTTGCTGTAAATTAACTTTTGTCCGCAGCCAGAGCAAAGTTTCAAACAAATTGATACATAGGGCCTTCGGGACAATCCTGGATGGTGCATAAATTACTTATACAAACTTCTGTTTTATCTCTTCTGGATGATTTGTTTATTTCTTCTGCTTTCATTTCCCTTTGAATTTGGGTTCCCCTAAAAGCAGAGCCTGAGACAAGGATGTGGGTGCATAGAGAGCAAATTTAGAAAGCAATCTCTGGAAACAAGTGACCCTCTGGGACATTGACTTCACCCCTGGGGGCATTTATTGTCCCCCACACCCTAATTTCCAGGCTTCTCTGAGGTAAAAAGCAGAGACACTCTATTTTGAATAAAGAGAAGTAACAGTGATGAAGACAGAGAGATGACTGCTTGGAAGCACTACGCTGGTTTTGTTTTTCTCATGTTGTTTGCTAGGTCAAATGCATAAGGTTAAGACTTTGCATGAGCTTGCGACATTTATTCCCTCAGCCTGTTTGCTTTTTGCCTCTACCAACTGCTGAGGATAGATGCTGTCTGTCCATCCCCAGTGTATCTTCTGTGCATTCTCCAGTTCACTCCAAACCCCTATCAACCCACACTAAATTAATAATTTGGCAATGTCATGTAAAAGTCCGGCTGGCTGACATGTGTTCATTTAACAGAGCCTGTTCACTTGTCATCACATTTCTGCATATCAGATCCTGGACTATGGTCACTCTACCTACGTGTTGCCATACCGGGAGGCCCTGCTAAAGCAACCTGCCAGAACTATGTCAGACAGGTGTTAGGAGCTATTGGGAATTTTAAAAAAGTCCATGCAGTTGTGGCTGATTTCCAAGAGTACAGATGCAGGTTCAGGAGTAACCCTACCTAGGGGGCAGTTTCCCAAAGTCAGCAACTCAAACTCTGGGAGCAGCTGAGAGAGTGGAGAACACATGTGAACTGGAACATTTGGGAAAGGCCCCATCAGGGAGCCAGGTCTGAGCAATGAATTTGAATTGGGGGTGAAGTATTGATACGGGCCCCTAGGACACTTTCTTTTTGAAGACTTGGCCTCCCAAGCAAATGCCATTTTAAGATGTGGTGCTATTCCCCTTGGGTCACCAGATTGTTTGGTAAGCTAGTTGAATTCTGTAGCTCCTACGAGCAGGCAACGTGATTGTGGGATTGAGGTTTGAATGTATGTCCAAATGCCATGTTTGCCAAGGAGGTGGGTGATTGACATTTCGCAGTGTCCTTGGAAAGCCTTAGTGGCTTACTTGTGTGTGGGAAACTCAGTTTATAAATGTCTGGCACCTCTGGATAAGAGCCACAGGTTTGGTGGGACCCATAAAGGATAGACTCTGTTGACTCGCTCTGTGTGGCAGCCGGACACATCATGGTCCATGCATTCGGGTCCAAGCCATTGTGTCACCTGTGCTGGAACTTGCTGGGGGAATTGCTGTCTCTGGACTATTAGGTGATGCCGACCAGCCTCTGGGTGGACCTGCACCCTGTGGAGCCATGATCCTCCCACCCCACCTCTTATTTATCACTGCTGAAGAGCTATTGCTTTTGCTTTCCCATGGGCTATGGTGAGGTAGAGGCAGGGTCTATGGTGTTTGGGAGGGGCAGTATACCTTCCTTTTATTTAATAATTCTTTGTGAGTCTATATTGTTTGTAAACTCTCACTTGTTAGATTAGAAACAATTCACTTTCAGCTCCAGAGGTCTTGAATGATGTACCACAAGGATTTATGGTTACCATTAGAAAGCAGAGTGTGTGGGTCACAGACCTGGGTTCAAATCCTAATGCTGCCCCTCTGGTGAAAACCATCAGTGATTCTCTTAGGTTCTCTGAGTCTTGGTTTCCTCCTTTATATGGTGGTTAATTATACCTGTCTCCGAGCATCATCAGGAGATTAAATTAAATAATGATATCCGGGCTGGTGTAGCTCAGTGGACTGAGTGTCGGCCTGAAAACCAAAGGGTTGCTGGTTGGATTCCCCAGTTGGGGCACTTGCCTGGGTTGCAGGCCAGGTCCCCAGCAGGGGGCGTGGGAGAAGCAACTACACATTGATGTTTCTCTCCCTCTCTTTCTCCCTCCCTTCCGCTCTGCCTAAAAATAAAATAGGTAAAATCTTAAAAACAACCCCTCATCCCAAAACCCCGAACTAAATGACATTGGTCCTGGCTGGTGTGGCTCAGTGGATTGGGTATCATCCTGCAAATTGAAATGTTGCTGGCTTTCGGTTCCCAGTCAGGGCACACACCTGGGTTGGGGCCAGGCCCTTGGCTGGGCACATGTGAGAGGCAACAGATGAGTGTTTCTCTCATACACTGATGTTTCTCTCCCTCTCGTTCTCCCTTCCTTCCCTCTCTCTAAAAATAAATAAATAAAATCTTTTAGGGGGGGAAAAAATTAAACAATGATGTAAAAAGTCTGGCAGAGAAGTCCAGATATGTCAGTTTTCTTCCAATATAGCCTAATATGTCAGTTGTGATACTTGAATCTAAAGCCCTTAAAAAATTCAATTGAAATGGAAAAATAAGATATTTATGCATTATTTAAAAATAAGAAACAATAAGAGAAAAATCTTTAGATTTAAAATGAAGAATTTTAAATGTGGAAGTATTGTTTTATTTCCTAAATGCAGTTGTTTCCAGTGACTATTTTATTCACTTTAGATGGAAAAAAAAATGTCATAGAGAAGAGATAGCCTTCGTATAAAGGCATCTGATGAAATGCAACTAATTAAACACATAATTTGGTGTTGACTGTGTACCCAACATATTTTGGCACATAAAATATTTACTCTGATAGACTGAAGCTGTTACTCTGAACTGGGTCTGAGTTGTTATTGAGACTGAGTATTTTTAATCTAGCAAATGATAATGATGTCATCACTTCTGACTTTGTGTGTAGGGCTTCAGCCTGCAATAACACTTTATAGTCTTCCAGCTTTTGGTAATAGTGTTTGGGAGACTCTTTCTCTAAGATCCTGTTTTTGAAAAGAACATTAAATACTCGTTAATGCATATTTATATTCAAAACTCTAAATTCATTCTAAACATAAGCAAGTACCCTAATTATAAATTTCCCCACTATATTCGGTTTTGTGTGAAAGCCAAGAACTTGAACAGCACAAGACATAGATCAGCTCAAAGTTTCTTTTCAAAATGCTTTGATGTCTCCGTCTCTGCACTCCTCATTACCTGCTGCATTCCTGTAAGAAAAAAATGCACTGTTTTGGTCAAGTTCTAAGCAGGTATATTTTGAGGAAAAAAACACCCCAAACCTGTGCTTTAAGAAAGCATTGTTTGAGTTTATTTCAGCTTCAAGTTTACTTAGTGTTTTTAAGTTTACTTCTAGAGATGCAAGTTCGACTTTACTTCAACTTTAGTTTCTGTGTGGCTTTTAGAGGTTTGGGGCTTCAGGTTTGTGACCTCTTAAATTAGGGGCATACATGAGAAATTGCCAAGGTTATCTAAAGGTCGAGATTCTGTATTTTTTTCCTGGCTGCAATGTCTCAGGCTCTATGGCATAGTGTCACGGCACAGACCTTGGCTTGGACAGTCCGGGTGGGTGTGGCGCCGAGTCTGCGTTTCTCCCAGGCCCCCAGGCGATGCTGAGGCTGCTGGTCTGAGGACCACACCAAGCAGAATGAGTTCAGCACACGCAGTATAAAATCTGGCCACTTGGGTTTGATGGCCCACTACCGTTTATCACCTCTGTGACCTGGAGCAGGGTGTTTAGCTGCCCTTTGCCTTCATTTGACAGCTGTCAAAATAGGTGTAATTAATATGGCATTTAGCTTTAAGGATTTATTTAAAGAATAACTGAGAGAAGCTCGTGGCCAATGTGGCAAAGTAGGCAGACGTGGCTCACCTCTTCGCACAACCACGCCAAAATTACGACTAAAACATAGAACAACCATTAGTCAGGAGCACCAGAAATCGAGTTGAATGGAAATCTGACAACTATGGAATTGAAGAAACCACATCCATCCACACTGGTAGGTGGGGTGTGGACATGGAACGGGCTGGCCCCACACCCGTGATAAAAATTTAAGAGGGATATTTTGGGAGTGAGGAGTCCCAGACCCACACCAGGACCCCAAGCCCAGAATTCCAGTGTTAGGAAGATAAGTCCCCACAACTTTTGGCTGTGAAAACCAGAAGGGATTGAGTTGGTGGAGGAGGCTGCTGTAGCCCTAACCAGCTCCTCTTGGGGAACCCACACACGGTCTCACCTACCCAGACTCACTCCTTCTGAGCTCCAGCACGGAGGTGGCAGCTTGAAGGGCACCAGTGGTACACAGGGAGAGACTGAAGTGTCTGGCATTGAGGCAAGAAGAGGTCATTGTCCCTTTGCTGATCCCTCTCCCCACAGAGCTGGTAGGCTGGTGCCGTATCTGAGACCCCATCCACCTGGCTAACACTGTGTGACCTACACAGTGGAGATCTTGGAGATACCCAGAGGCTCTATCCCACCCAATTTATGGGCCTAACCAAGCTGCTTTTCCATGAGAATGGCTGATCTTGTCTCCTAAATCTTATCAAACAGCAGCCGGCTTCAGTGAGCCCTAGCAGCAGCCAGGTTAGAGTCACAGCTTGGTTTCACCCGGGAATCTTCGAGGCCAGCACAAGTTGAAGCCATCGCACATTGCATTATGGCTCAGGCAGGGTGCCCCTGACCAAACACAGGTGGGAGCTGACCTTGGCCTGCACCACCTGGGAAACCGCAGGGCCAGTGCACCCAGTGGACAGTTATAGACCACATTGGAACACCACCACCCTGCTCCTGCACAGCTGATCTGCCATGGAGGGTGGATGTTGGTGGTCAGTGGTCACAACCAGTCCTTGCAGCTGACTGGCCTGGGTAAATCCCTCCCTTTGACCTGCCAACAGCAACCAAGTGTCAGCTACAAGAGGAGGATGTACTTAGTCCACACAAAGGATGCACTTGAGTACCCTACTTGGGTGATAGGAGAGGCTGTGCCACTGGACCCTACAGGGCACCTACTACATTAGGGCACACTACCAAGACTTGGAGTCAAAGCAGCTCTACCTAATGCATAGAAACAAATACTGGGGGGCTGCCAAAATGAGGAGACAAAGAATCATAGCCCAGATAAAAGAACAGATCAAAACTCCAGAAAAAGAGCTAAATGAAGTGGAGGTAAGCAATCAATCAGATATGGAGTTCAAAACACTATTTGTAAGGATGATCAAGTAACTTAGTGAGGACCTCAGCGGCATAAAAAGGCCCAGTCAGAAATGAAGGATACACTAATTGAAATAACGCACAATTTATGTGGAAACAATAGTAGAATGGATGAAGCCAGGAATCAAATCAATGATTGGGAACATAAGGAAGCAAGAAACAACCGTGCAGAATGAGAAGGAAAAAGAATCCAAAAAAATGAGGGTGGTGTAAATAGCCTTTGGGAAAACTTTAAGAGGTCCAATATATGCATCATAGGGGTGCCAGAAGGAGAAGGCAAAGAACAAGAAATTGGAAACCTATCTAAAAAAATAGTGAAAGAAAACTTCCCTAATTTGGTGAAGGGAATATGCAAGTCCACGAAGCTCAGAAAGTCCCAATTATGATGGATGCAAACAGACCTACTCCAAGACACATTAAAAGGCCAAAGATTAGAGATAAAGAGAGACTCTTAAAAACAAGACAAAAGAAGTTAGCTACTGGAACGTTGCCAGATGGGAGGGGAGTGTGGGGGAATGGGTGAAGAGGTGAGGGGATTAAGAAGTGCAAACAGGTAGTTACAGAATAACCATGTGGATGTAAAGTACAGTATAGGAAATGTAGTAGCCAAAGAACCTACATGCATGACCCATGGACATGAACAATGGTGGGGGGATGGCCTGAGGGAGTGGGGGTGCTAGATGGAAGGGGGGAAAGAGAGAAAAATCAGGACAACTCTAATAGCATAATAATAAAATATAATTTTAAAAAAGAATAACTGATAGAAGCCATGTACAGTATTAAACATCTATCTAATAGCAAAGTGATAACTACTAATAAATATTAATATTTATATTATCTGGTGAAAGCAGTTTCTAGAAAATTGGAAGGGGAAAGGAAGGAATCCTAATATTTATTTTAGGTTGAGAAACATTCCAGTGCAATCTGGTGGCTAACCTACCCAGTTTTCCCAGGGTTGTCTTGATTTTAGCCCTGAAAGTCTTGCATCGTGGGAAACCCCTTGCTTCTGAGCAAGCCAAAACAATTGGTTAACCGTGTGTTTTATATTGTGCTTTTAAAATCTTCACAATAGTCTTGTGACAAAAGTATTGTTACTTAAATTTCACAGAAGGACCATGTAAATAGTGCAGCCTCTTATTCAAATCTGCTTTGGAGTGACTTCAGAATTCTCGTATGCTCCATTATAGCTGCTGTACATGCAAATGTTCCTGTATTCTTTATTTAGTCTTTTAAATTGCATTTTAGAAGCATATGTGGTTTAGAATAAAGAAATAAAATATCTTTAACCTCCATTGTTACTTTAATAAAAAAATCAATAGGTAATTATAAATACACTGGACACACCAGAATCACGAGGCTGCCCTGATCCAAGGTCTAAGGAAAGGCATCTCCTCTTTAAGACTTTCTTTCTTCTTTCTTTTTTTTTCTCTTCATTTGTTGATGTTTTATTGTTTATTACAGATGTCCCATTTTTTCCTCCTTCGGTCCCTCTACACCCAGCCCACCCCCCCACTTCCATAGTCAATCTCCACACCATTGTCCATGTCCATGGGTCCTTCATGTATGTTCTTTGACTACTCCCTTCACCTTCTTTCAATCAGCCCCCACCTACCTCCTCTCCTCTTACAGACTTGCTTTCTTATTTCAACAACTTGCTTTTTGTAGACCAAATGAAATGAACAGTTGTGTTAAGATGAAGCAGAATATTTGAATAATTATGAAGAAGTGTTAGTTTGTGGAAGGGACTAAGGAAAATCTGATTTTATTACTTTTTTCTTACTGACCTTTTCTTTCTAGTTTTCTACCAAAACCACCAGACACATGTTCCCTGTCTTTCTTCATTTCTCTACCTTTGCAAAAAATTAATTAGAGTGGACAAAATTGAGCTTCATCAAGTGCAACATCGAGGGATGCCTGAACGTAAGCAGATTTTCAAATTATCCTCTTACCTTGTTTGAGCTTGTTATGTGATGGCCAGGAACCACGTCAGCTGGAATCCTCTCCTTAGTCTTCATGAAACAGATTTTGTTGACTTCAAAATTATTTCTGCAAATATTTTTCAAGAACTTGCTTAGTTTTACTATTAAGGAAGGTACTGTTCATTGCCCAAGGAATTTTTACAATAGAGTCCAAAGCAGTTTCCTCAACAGACATAGTGGGCTTTGGAGGAGGCCATGGTTTTCATGATCTAAAAATGGATTTGGATATGACACTTAACATAATAACTTAAAGCATTCAATATACTGATAAATAAAAACATATAAGATATAAATAATTAAAATAAATTAATGCCAGCTACCTTACAATTTATAGAATCAACAAAATTTCAAAGCAGGGACCCTTATTATCCTTATTTACTTATGTATATTTAAAAAATTTATGTTGTATGGATTTGAAATATGTAAGTCTGTGTTCAAACACTGGTTATTTATAAACATTTTTATGGATGATGAGAATCTTGATGAAAAAAATCCCTCTTTTATCTTGAGTTTCAGTCTACAATTTTAATTGAAGATAAAGCCTGTGAGTAAATTACTTTTGCAAATAAACTGCACAGCTCAATAAATATCACCAAAATTATTGGAAAATATTGTTGAAAAGCTGAAGGAAATTTTAGAATTATTTTATATCACTGGTTCACAAAGTGTGGGTGCTGGACCTGCAGCGCCAGCATCACGTTGGGGAGGGCTCACAATCTGCTCTTGAAGAAGTGTCCCAGGTGACCCCGGGATGTGTTCAAATGTGGGGATCCCTTTTCCAGGTCATCCAGAAGAGTGCATGATGGGTCGTTAGCAAGGTTCTAGGATTAGAACCCAAAATGATGACTCACAAATTAAATAACTGTTGTTTCTCTTTACCTTCTAGAGGAGTAATGACCATTAAACAGTGTGGTGTAATGAAAATAGTTTGAATTTTAAAGTGTGAAGATCTAGTTTCAATTTGCAACTTTTTATATGCAAGCCACATAAGTACTTGGAATCATGGTTTCTAATATATGAAATGTGGATAATAAATAGCCTCCCCTCAACTCAGTCTCATAGAGTTGTGATAAAATGTAGATGCACATGGGAGACCAATTTTTAAATTACCCAGTGCTACGCAAATGTTACTTTTCATATGATCATTACTGCCAGTGTGATTGCAATTCTCAGAACTTTTCCTTCCCACCCCCACCCTTTGCCCCATTAAAATTTAATTACCTCTCAATTTTTTAAGTTTCGCAGGGATTTAATAAAAAAGAAATTAGAGAATTTAAAATAAAAAAATAAACCAGAGTTCTTATTTCTTTTATATATGAAATGAGAGATACAGGTTTTTCTTTGTTTCATGAATAGACTTTTAAGCCTTTACTCCACAGTGTAAAATGAGTCAAGTCAATAGCACACTTCAGTGATGCCATGGCAATAATAATGCATTTGCAACATTAAGTGTCAAATTTTCCTCACATATTTCAAAAACTGTTTTACATTTTCTCCGGTTTAACCTCTCTTGACACCAGTGAACTTAAGGCTTGTAATTGAAGGATAAGTGAGCAAAAAAGCAGTTCAAGTGATAATATATCCATTTCAGTTCCTATTTTCTGGACTGAGACCTTTTATGCTAAGTTCATGTGAGAGTAAATTTTTATGACAAAATTATAACCCTCTCATAGATGTTACTCAGGCAGGCTGAGATCTGTCCTGGTATAATGGATTTTGTGACAATGAAATGCAAGAGAGTCTCCAAAAAGCTTTGCCTAAGGAATTTCTGACAGTAACCTATATGCTGCTGAGATTTTCAAGATGCTATTATGACTCATTTCTACTCATTATAGAAAAATGGCTTGGTATTTTAATCATGAAATACAATTGTGTTGAAAAGGAGTAAGAATTGTAAAGGCATAATCTATAAAATATTGCCATGTGCTCATATTAGCTACACTATTTAGTAAATGTTGTTGCTTTTAATGTGGTTTTACATAATAAATCCTTCTAATTGGGAAGGTTGCATATATTTGTTACTCCTAATTTGAGTTTCACTCATAATTTTCTGCATATCACTAGCTGAATGAAAAGGAGGCATCTTCTACAACCAGAGATAGTCTGAACTTCATATAATTCTCTATAAATTATTTACTAAATGGTAGAATACAGCTTCTATTTCAATGGGTTAATTTTTTGAGCGAAAACAGGTGACATTGTGATTGCAAACGTGCACTTACAAATATAGCATCTATAACAGCGACATATTTTCTTCTTTTTTCCTTCCACTTTATTGAGTTATAATTGACATAGACACTGTAATTTAAGATGTACAACCCAATGATTTCATACATGCATAAGTCATGAAATGATCATCACGACAGGGTTAATTAACACCTTCATCGCCTCACGTAATTACGTTTTGTGTGTGTGCGTGTTGACAGCACTTTAGGTGTACTCTCAACAACTTTCAGGTATATGTCCATCCATTCGGAATGGCCAAAGTTAAGGTAAACCCTTTGTGCAAACGAGTTGCTAGGGAAGTGCCTGAGGACAGAGAGAATTTGTGTATTCTCAGTGATCTGTTGTAAGTTTCTTTGGGAATTACTTGTTTATTTTTTTCATCTAAAAAACAATCAGGCATAAGTATTTGTCTTAAATGAGAAAGGGGCTCTTGTCGATGAGCCTATTGTTTACTTCCCCAAGGAGCACTTTTGTAGTTGTAGAATGTAGCCGATGTGTGGGATGTGGGGAAGGTACCTTTGATAAGACATTTTAAAATCAGTTTGGAATCATAATGTCCATTGGAAACTCAGTTTTGTTTTACATTAGTAAAAATAATCAATAAGATATTTTATTTAGTTACTTTATTATTTAAAAATTTTAAATGAATTATTGGGGTGACATTGATTAATCAAATTATACAGGTTTCAAGCATACAATTCCATACTACATCATCTGTATATTATATTGTGTGTTCACCATCCCAAGTCAAGTCTCCTACCATCACCATTTATCCCCACTTTGTCCTCTCTGTCTCCATGTCTCAACCACTAGATCATTGCCAGAAAATATTTCAAAATATAAAACAATGTCCCGTGAGTGAACTTGGTAACGAAAACACTAGAAAAGGAGTGATGATTTAGAAGATTTTTTTGGTGTGTGTGTGTTCTCATATTGTAAGAGACAGCATAACTTGTAACTTGGGTAAAAAGTCCTTTTACTGATAAATGAGAAATGTCAAAGAAAGAATCACAGCAGTGGGTATTAAAACTTTCCCATAAAGTTTTAGTTTTTAATTGTAACATGGATATTTTTCTTTACCTATTTATCTTCACAATTTATATGAAGTCAAAGAAGCAAAATACTCCGAGATACCATGCAAAAGCTATTTAATTAAGATAAGAAATAGTCTTGTTAGAATTTTTACTCACTCAAATGATTTTCCTTTGATTGAGAAAATAAATGTTAAACTACATAATTGCTTAATAAAAGAGTACATAAAACTTTTGTGTCCTTTATAAACTGAATAATGGATGAACATAGGGTGATAGTCAACAATTGAGATTATCATCTCACTTCCTCCATCTACACACCCAATGGAATTAGAAGTATTTATGTAAATTTTAAGGTTAGAATTTCTTTTAGTCCTTTTAGTCCTTTAGTCCTTTCTCAGTTGAGTATGTAGTGTGAATGAGTGTATAATTCCCATATGGCATGTTCAATGGAACAAATTTACACTCCTATGTTCTGAGCCAGTTTTGAATGTAAATATTTAGGTATAGATATTATATATTTTTTATAAGGGACAACTTAATCTTATAACCACAGTTTTGTCTTTTAATTTCTTGACTCTGTCATTTTCTCTCTCCTCTATTTATAAAACACTTTTGTTACTTTTGGTTCCCCCAGATGATTTTACATGGAAAACTTTCACCTTTACTTACCTTACAACTATCAGAAACACTATAACCTGAAGACTTGATGGCACTCTTTCCTTTATGGACCCCTAAAGGATTCATGAGGATTGTGCCAGAGTATTTGTTGACCTGGTTTCTCAGGATCTTATGGTTCCTCAAAAGTTGTTCTAGAATGTTCTGAACAGTAAGTTTACAGGAAGCTAAGGAACTTTCTCCTAGGCTTCAAATTTTGCCAGGCATCTGTGTTCTGGATTTCTAGAATTTTTGTCATCACATGATGAAGTACTGAAGAATTAAGGTTGGGGTAAAGCTGTTTTGTAACACTCTCTTAAACAATAGGATTATAGACAGTATAAAGGTATAAGTTACTCCAATTGCCCTTGGTCAACATGACATTTTCTCTTTTCAACTTGGGTTACATTTCCAGGCTTCCCTTCAATCTCTTTTGGGGGCAGGGCTCACAGCTGACCAGAAGTCTTGAGCGTGTCTGTAACTGGCAAGAGATATTTTGGCAGGTAGTTCCCTCTGGTTATGGCAGGTTAAACTATTTTGAATTTAATATATATTACATTGATGGGAACTGGTTGTTTAAAGCACTGAGATTCATCTCTATATGAACCATTTTATTTCCTGTTAGGACATCCTTTTGCTGTTGTGAAGGTATACACAATGCCTACGTGTATTTAAAAATAAACATATGTAAGCAAAATATGGTTTTGAAATTGAAGGTACTCTTTCTTATTAACAGTATGCATGAGAAACATTAATGCTTGATTATTAATGCTAATAAAGGAATGTAGAGAATGTAGTTTATAAAAAACAAAAGATACATTTTGGAATGTGTTTTATTTTTATTATATTAGCACGTAAAGTGATGAAGGCATGCTATGAAAATCTGAGTCTGGAGAAACTGAGGGTTCTCATCACTTTCTTATGACCCACTCTATATCACCTTTGAAAATATTCAAAATAATACCTCGTGCTGGGTTTAAACTTTACTTGGAACAAAGAAAGGTAGTTAAAATCTTTTGTTTAAAGCTATTTGTTAAGTTGCTACTGAGAGAAAACAAAAGCAAAAAAATAATATAGGACTTAAATGAGCAAGAGTCAGGTGATGCGGAAGCTTTATTTAGGGATAATTGAAGATTGACATTCTGATGAAAGGCACAAAGAAGAATTAATTCGTTTCTTCCAAACTGAGAGCAATTCTTTAGGAAGTATGCTTCAGGATATACTTGGCAATAAATTTGACAGCAAGCATGGTCTCTTTACAGGTGGACTTTATGTGAGATTCTGGAAGGAGAAAACCAAATCTGCCTTTATCTCGGAGCTCAAAGGCAAACGCGTGCTTGATGCCCAGGTTGTAAGCCCAGTCTAAAGAAGAACCTGATGTCGGGTCTGTAAGACATAAGCAGTAAATATTTAATTAGAAACGAGTGCTAATGTTTTTCTTGAAATGGAAATTCACTGGTGTAAAATTAGCAATAAAAAATAATTATGTGAACAGTTAATTGCGGTAATGAATGAGAGTAGTGGTCTGCATAATTTAGAGTGTAGAGTAAAATATAATCATAGCTTTGGGACCCACCACACATTTTAAATATATGCTGCATTTTCAAAATTACATTTTGCTGGGGTCAGGACCCTAAATTGAGGTTATTTCCTGCACATCCTGATGCGGATGGGGGTGGTCTGAGCAAGGACAAGCAACTGAGAAAATCAACTGAGGTGGGGCTGCTGGTCACTGAAAACCCACCAAGGAAAATGATACATGAAAACTATGCAAAACTACATTCATTCTAACAGTTCAGGTCTCTTTCTATTCATGTTGCTAGGGTAAACTCTTTTATAGTTAGAAGACCAAGAAACTTATCTTAAGGATGTATTTAATCCCCTAATTAAACTTTTCTATGGCGACCTTTATGAAATTTTACTAAAAATGGTATTACTTGGTAAAAGGATTAAAAATATAAACACATCTAGAAGTGATATACTTATATGATTTATATAAGTGCATATAAATACTAAAATACATTTATGTATATTTTGCTTTACATAATGGAATAACTATTTTTTTTGTACATAAAATAATTTATGTGCCAGGACAAGTGTCGAGTTTAACTGACATTAACAATTTAAGCTTGAAAGCTAAGAATTCAAAGTTGTGATGAAAAAGGAGAGAAAGAATGTTTAGGTGTAAAGAGATAAAGCTGGCTTTTAAATTTTCTAACAAATATTTATTAAACCTTTAATATGTACGATGCACTTTACTTGGCGCTATGGAAAGTGGGTCGTGCAGATGCAAAGATGAAGATGCCATTTGTGTCTTTGGGAACTTAGATTTTAGGGGAGAGAAGTCAAAGATGCAAATCAGTTGAGACTAGACAGAATCTGTAAGTACTACAGGGAAGGTAAAATATCTATGAAGATTTTAAAGAAAAAAGAGATTATGCCTGGTGACAACAATGGCATTTCACGCTCAATGCCTGCTCTAATACCACCTTCATGATGGAGGTGGTATTTGAGGTGAGCCCTGAAGAAGGGTACCTTTCCAGATGCAGATGGAAGAAAGGTATTCTGGCCAGTGAACCACAAGGATGGAAATACACAGATGCATTTTTAGGAACCAGTGACATCCAGTTGTACTGGAACAAATGGAGCAGTGAGAATTTGTAGGCGAAATTCAGAAAACCTGATAAATCAGGACACCGCCTTTTGTTCAGGAGGAAATAATAGCCATTTCAGTGCTGTATTCAGGATGTTAACCTGGACTGGAAAAAGTAGAGACCAGTTAGGAAGTATTGTGAAATGAAAGCCTGAACTAGCATAGACTCACCACACTGGGAATGGAATTGGAACGAGAGTCACAGAATTTGATAAAAATTAGTGAGATTTCAGTCTGGGTGGCTGAAAAAAGATCCGCTTTAAAACAGAAACAGAAACTCAGAAAGAGAACTGATGGGGAAAAGAAAGAGTAAAGGAAGTAAGTGACAAGGATATGTTTAGATCAGTTAGGAACTTGGGAAAATAAATTTTGATATTTTGGCAGAAACATCATAGGTGAAATTGGTTTGCATAAGAGTGATTCTTTTATTAATATTAATGTCCCTTTTTGGCTCTAGAAAATTTCTTTGATCCGAAATGTACTTTATCTGATATTTAATATGGCCATTCCTTCTTTGATTAAAGTTTTCATGATGCATCTTTTTTCAGTCTTTCAGTTTCAAACTGGCTATGTTATATTTGAATTGGGTTACTTACAGTGAATTGCTGAATCACATATTTTTAAATCTATTTGCCAATCTCTGCCTTTTAATGAATATTTTTAGGTAAATTATTGTTGGGAGTTAAATCTGCCATATTATTATTTGATTTTTGTATGCTCCCTCTGTTCTTATTACTCTGAAATAGGAATTTATTTTATATTTAATATATTTAACTATATTTAATATTTTATTTTATTGCCTTCTGCTTGGTTACATGAACATTTATTTAGGATTCTGTTTTGATTTATTTATAATAATATATTTGAGTATATCACTTTATATCATTTTCTTAGTGGTTGCTCCAGGTATTATAATTTATGTAATATATCAAACTATTAGTTTCAATGTTTTATCTTGTCAAGTGAGATATAAAGAGTTTGCCTTTAGATTCTTTTTCTTTTCCCACTTTTTATTTTATTTTTTAAATGTATTTTATTGATTATGCTATTACAGTTGTCCCATTTTTCCCCCCTTTATTGTCCTCCATCCTGCACACCCCTTCCCATGAGCATTCTCTCACTTAGTTCATGTACATGGGTCGTACATATAAGTTCTTTGGCTTCTCCATTTCCTATACAATTCTTAACCTCCCCCTGTCTATTTTGTACTTACCACTTATGCTTCTTATTCCCTGTAACTTTAACCCCATTCTCCACCCTCCCCCTCCCCACTGATAACCCTCCATGTGATCTCCATCTCTGTGAGTCTGTTCCTGTTCTAGTTGTTTGCTTAGTTTGTTTTTGTTTTTTTAGGTTCAGTTGTTGATATGTATTTGTTGTCATTTTACTGTTCATATTTTTTATCTTCTTTTTCTTAGATTAATCCATTTACTATTTCATTTAATAAGGGCTTGGTGATGATGAACTCCTTTAACTTTACTTTGTCTGGGAAGCACTTTATCTGCCCTTCTGAATGATGGCTTTGCTGGATAGAGTAATCTTGGATGTAGGTCCTTGTCTCTCATGACCTTAATGCTTCTTTCCAGCCCCTCTTGCCTGAAAGGTTACTTTTGAGAAATTAGCTGAGAGTCTTAAGGGGCTCTCATAAGTCCCGTAAGAGTAAAGGAAGTCCTTTGTAGGTAACTGTCTCCTTTTCTCTTGCTGCTGTTAATATTCTCTCCTTATCTTTCATCTTGGGTAATGTAATGATGATGTGCCTTGGTGTGTGCCTCCTTGGGTCCAATGTCTTTGGGACTCTGAGCTTCCTGGACTTCCTGGAAGTCTATTTCCTTTGCCAGATTGGGGAAGTTCTCCTTCATTATTTTTTCAAATAGGTTTTCAATGTCTTGCTCTTCCTTTTCTCCTTCTGGCACCCCTATGATTTGGATTTCGGAGTTTTTAAAGTTGTCCCAGAGGTTCCTCAGCCTCTCCTCATTATTTTGAATTCTTATTTCTTTATTCTGTTTTGGTTGAATGTTTATTTCTTCTTTCTGCTCCAAATCATTGATTTGAATCTTAGTTTCCTTCCCTTTACTGTTGGTTCCCTGTATGTTTTTCTTTATTTTACTTTGCATAGCCTTCACTTTTTCCTCCATTTTGAGACAATACTCCACCAGTTATGTGAGCATCCAGATTACCAGTGTTTTGAACTCTGCATCTGTTAGGATGGCTACCTCTTCATTGCTTAGTTCTATTTTTGGAGCTTTGATCTGTTCTTTCATTTGGACCATATTATTATTATTATTTTATTTTATTATTATTATTATTTTTGTCTCGGCATGCCTATTATGTTTTGAGGGGTGGAGCCTTAGGTATTCTCCAGGGTGGGGCAAACCCATGTCACTGCTCTGTGGCACTGTGTGTCATGGAGGGGTCTGAGAGGGAACAATGCTGCTTGCTTGGCTCTTGGCCGGCTTTCAGTCACTTCTCTTGCTATCCGCAAGCAAATTGGGCCCTTCTGGTGCTGATTCCTGGGTGGGTGGGTTTGTGTATATTCTAGGACCCTGTGAGTCTCTCAAATGAGCTCTCCTGTGAGAATGGCAGTTTCTCCCACTGACGCAACTCCCACAGGTTTTTACCAGTAGAGGTTTTAAGGCTTTCTTTTCCTGCACCGGAACCCTGGGTTGCGTGGTCTCTCTCACTCCCCAGTTATTTCTCCTGATTTATCAGCACGCAAATGTGGGAGCACGCAAATGTGGGACCACCCAGTCCGCCAGCTGCTGCCTTGCCCGCCCTGGTCCACTGCCACCTTGCCGTGCATCTCTCTGCCCCTCCTACCTGTCTGAATGTTTCTCCTTTAACTCCTTGGTTGTCAGACTTCCATACAGTTCAATATTCTGGCAATTCTGGTTATTTTTTGTTTTTAAATTTGTTATTGTCCTTCTTTTGGTTCTGTGAGGAGACAAAGTATATCTACCTATGCCTCCATCTTGGCTGGAAGTCTCTCCCACTTTTTAAATACAATTGTCTTGAGCACTTCTCTAGATACAGTCAGCATCACATTAGATGGAGTTATGGATTTTCATTCACCCATCAGAAGAAAGATAACTTCCTCCCTCCCTCCCTCCCTTCCTTCCTTCCTTCCTTCCTTCCTTCCTTCCTTCCTTCCTTCCTTCCTTCCCTAATCCATTGTTCTTTATTCTTTTCTACAGTTTCAAGTCTTTTTCTGTTATCATTTCTTTGTTATTTGGAGAGCCTCCTTTAGCCATTTTTAAAGGGCACGTCTGCAGTTGACAAATTCTCTTAGATTTCCTTTGAGAGTGTCTTTATCTTTCTGCATTTCTGAAGGATATTTTTTACCAAATATAGAATTTTGGGTTGATAATTCTTTTAGCACTTGAAAAAGCCACTTCTTCTTGGCTTTTCATGGTTTCACGTGAGAAATCTGTTGTCATTTGAATTTTTTCCCCCTCTTGATTCTCTCTGGTTACCTTCAAGAGTTTTTTCTTTGTCTTTCAGTTTTAAGATTTTAATTTTCATGTGGTTTGATGTGAGTTTCTGTTTGGGGTTCACTCAGCTTCTTGGGCATACTTGTTTTTGTCTTCAAGAAATTTAGAAAATTTCAATCTTTGTTTCTTCAAGTATTTTTTCTAGCCCCACTCTCTTCTTCCTCTCTTTCTGGACTTGGATGATATGAATGTTGGAGTTTTTGTTATTATGCCACAGGTTCCTGAGGCTTTGCTTGTCTTTTTTTTAAGGTTGTTTTCTCTCCTCAGATTAGGTGAATTCTATTGTTTTATCTTTAAGTTCATTGATTCTTCCCTCTCTCATATTCATTCTACTATTGAGTTTCTCAAGTGAGTTTTTGAATATTTAAGTTATTGTATTGTTCAGTTTTATAATTTCCATTTGGTTCTTTTTTACATCTTGCATTTCTTTGGTGAGATTTCCTGTATTTCATTTGTTTCATGGTTCTGTAATGCTTGTTGAAACATTTTCATGATAGTGACTTTGAAATTCTTGTTAGATAATACCAACATCTAAATCATCATCTTAATGTTGGCATCTATTGCTTGTCTTTCCTCATTCAAGCTGTGATTTTCCTCATCTTTGATATAGCAAGTGATTTTTGATTGTATCCTGAACATTCTAGTTATTATGTTAAATCTGAAATCTTAACTGAAATATATTTTAGCAGTAGTTGTTCTGCTTAGGTTTAGCATGCAGGCCCTGCCTGTTCTTCTGTTGTGACTTTGGGTTGAAATGACAATAGAGTTTTCAGCCTGGTTAGGTCACCTAGTGCTGTGGGGCTCCTACGGACTCCTGCAGGTGCCTGCTGCATGGCGGAAAGGTGATTTCCTAGCTGGTCTACCTGGTGCCTCTAGGTGGTAAACACAGGCTCCAGCCTGTGAGGATAAAGAGCACTTCCTTGTTGGGGAAAATAGTAGGAGGGGGCCTGAAGAAAGAACCTTATGAAGTAGCTGCATTTTATACCTATTTTTGGGAAGATGTCTACTTTTAGAAACAGCCAACAGGGACAGAGTAGCAGACAGATGAGAAGGCAAACTGGGAGAGTTTAGTGTCAAGGAAGACAAAGCAAGGTCAAGGAGGGATATCAACAGGGTCCAATGTGGCATGGATTTTGTGGAGCATGTAAGCTGAGATAACTGTACTGGCTTTAGTGATCAAGAAGACTGCCGCTTTTAGCTAGAGTTGGATTTTAGTTCATTAGGAAGGGAGCACATAAGGTAAGAGTTTGGTAGCAATGGAAGTAAGGAAAATAGAAATTGTGATTTAGACTGTTAGATATTTTAACCAACTGGGCCAGTTTCTAGCTGTACTAGTGCTCTACTTGCAGTTAAACTCTTCTGATTTCAAAGAGTTAAAGAATATGGCTATTCCATTTTGAAAAATTTGTGTGAAATTTCTCATTAAGTTTAATAGTGGTGATTGAGAACAGCGGTGATTGAATCTATCCACAAGGTATCCAGCCATGTAATATGAAAAATAGAGACATTTATTGAAGAAGATACAAGATATAAGAAACATTGCACATAAGACAATGACACCTCATTATGGGCACCTTGGGACCTCACACAGTTCTCCCAATCACCATCAGCAGCCCACTCACACAGCTATGTATATCATTTGTTTTGAAACCTTGCTGTCATTCATTTGTATGTATAATGAATTCCTGGCATAGCTATGTTTCAGCATGATCTATCTGGGTGCTGGCAACTGGCTGTGTCATGGTACTTTTTCTTCAGACCTTTGCCAATGACTGGTTGATAGGTGATTGCTGATTAATGTTCTCTAGGAATGGGATTCGTCTTTTTTTTTTTTTTTCTATTCTCAGTCATTTATCCAATTCCACTAAAAAGGCTGCCAATAAGTTGGTCTAGAAGTTGTATGCAATGAGCATGCTATGGCATTTTCAAATTTCATGGCAATTGTTGAGGGTGTAGACTTTTAGCTCTAAGTTTATAATTTTAGTCTGGGTTACGGAAGTGGTTTATGAAGTGTGGCCAGGTAGAGTTATTGCAAGGAATCCATAGGTTCATATGCACATATTCATTTTTTTCAATCCACAAATTCTAAAAGTGTAATGGAAATAAGTTTGCGTTGCCCATGAAATGCAGTCTTCATGCTAAAGATTTTGGCTATCATGGCTCTAGAGAGCGATGCATGCTCAATCAAGTCTACTCCTGTGGTTTCAATCCATGTCCACTCTTTCTGGATACGTGAGGACACCACTTTCAATGAGCAAGTTTATGGGAACTATTTCTGATATTGTCTGTGCCCTGCACTATTTTAGTATTGGGTGGTGTAAGGGGAGATTGGAAATGTGATCCTTACTTTTGAGGAATTAAATTTTGTTAACAACTAAAGATTTTGTAAGCAGTTTCATTGGGAATTTTCTGTTAATTTTAGGCCTAAGAACTGAAGCTCAGAAACAGTTTGGAGAAAAGGCAATTTTTACTAAAGTATTTCCAAATTAATGCCAGTGGGACCTACCTACAAGAGCAGACATGATCTCACTTTCCAGGGTCTGAATTAATGGTTTTGATTGGTGAAAAACAAATGAATTTATTTTTATTGCTTTAATATGCAACAACCTCATTACTATAGCTGCAAAAACCAAATGGGTAAGCCATGTGCACAGTGGTCAAAATCAAGGGCTTTGGGTTTTTTTAAAACCTGGAAATGAATGCCACTTTAGCTCATTACAAATATTGCCCAAGTCATAAGGTGCTGTGACGATTAATTGAGATTGTGAAAATCAAGGGCTAAGTGCAGTTTCAGACTTGTAAGAAATATGTCAATAATGTAAAGTGCAGAAAGTAAAAATAGTGCAGACTGAGAAGTGGTGCTGAGATGCTAAAACAGAACAACAGAACTAGAACGCCGTGACCTCCTTTCTCAATCCGTCATACAGATTTCAGCTGAACACAATTGGAAGGGACTGGTGAGAGAGAGAGGAAATCAGTTTTATATGATTAAAGTAGCTCAAACTGTTGGCCTACCGGTTTTTCTTCCAGAGATACGGAAAAGACTGTGCTTGCCTGGGACACTAGCCCAAGTCAGAAAGAGTCCAATTAAAGTTAAATGATTAAAAAAGAACGTATCAGCTCTACTCCAACTAATTCCTATTATTCTTGTGAGGATACAATGTGTGGTTGGTGGGCACAAGAAGGGGGATGAATTAAACTGTAAATTTATCTTGATTTATTAACTTCTGTTGACTTTGTAACCTTGTAAAAAGTTCAGTATAATTTGTTTCAAGAAAAATATTATCCTCACCAGCAGCAGATTTTATCCCCCAGATTCACATATAATTCAAAATCACCTGTTTAAACCAAAGGTTAAATTAGCAATTCCAAATGTTCTAATCCTAATTTGCAAATTCTCTAATTTCTTTTAATATTTATAAAAAAGAATTAGGGAAAATCACACATTAAGTAATAGGAAAAACTTACAAATTGTTGATGCTATTGGACCATAGATGTAGTGGGTTTCATAGTGAGTTGATATAACATCAGTGCCGATCTTTGCAATTTTGGTCTAGAGAGAAAGGGAAGTTAGGAAGTTAGGGTACTATGTAAATGCCATTAATTTACTGGGGATTAAAAAGTCAGTTTTACTGGTTATTTGGTATTTGAAGATCAAAATAAAATAAATGGTTGTACGTGAAATTTATTTTCAGTAAGATATATTGTCATCGTGAAGACTTCCAAATGTGAAATCAGTTATTTACAGTAATGTCTTATCTCATTTTGTGTTTCTATAATTTCTTTTCTTTCTCCTTCTTTTTTTCCTTCCTCTGTGACTTCCTCCCTCTCTTCATTCCATCATTCCTTATAATAAAATATATCTTCTTTCAGATTTTTTTAGCTTTGAGATATACATATATATTTAAATTAAATTTATTGGGGTGACATTGGCTAATAAGATCATATAAGTTTCAAGTGTACATTTCTATGCTACATGATCTATGTAGTGCATTGTGCGTCCACCACCCAAAGTCAAATAATTTTTCATCACCGTATATTTTGCCCTCTTTACCCTTTACTACCCCCCCTTCCCTCTCAAACCACCATACTATTGTCTGTGTCTGTGAGTTTCAGTTTTATATCCTACATATGAGTGAAATCATATGATTGTTATCTTTTTCTGACTGACTTACTTTGCTTAGCATACACAATATACTCAAGGTCCATCCATGGTATTGCTGAGGTCAGATTTTTGTCTTTCAAGCCACTTTCTGCTTTCTTCCCCCTTCCTTTGTCTTTATAGTTTCCACATCATCATAGGACTATCTTTGCATAAGATTTAAGCATGTCAAGGGCAGAAAGGTGTTTGACTCCTCTTTAAAATTCTGTTCTGTTAAATTAGAGTTTTTCTTCCAGAGTATCATTTCATGATCTTTAATACACATTATAGTGTTTTGTGCTATGAGAATGATTTATTGGAACAAACTTTAGTGGAATATAGTCACTAATATATTTGTAATCAAATGGAGATTTTTTTTTTTAGCCTATGTGTATAATGTATATAACCAAGAAAGTTTTTTCTTAATCAGTTTGGTTGCTGTGTAAAAACTCTTACTTTACTCAAATGGTTTGTTATATATATTTGTAGTTTTTAATCCAGAATGCCATTTTTCTAAGGGTGGATTGAAATTGTATTGCCGTGTCTTTGTATAAGTTATTCATACTCATAGATTCAGATTTTCAACTAGATTGGTTAACTAAATGATTCTATGGGTCATAGATTGCTTGTATATTTTCTTTGTTGCATATACACAGATTGTTTTAATGATTGGTTCAAACTTCTGTTTCAACTAAAAAGTAAATGTTGTTTTGCTGAAACAATTGACTGAAGTCAGAATGACAATTATCTGTCTCTTAAAATTTTTTAAAAAACATTTCATGAGGCAGTATTACAACCATATCTTTTACTGGATGTGTTGTATTTGCCAACCACGATGGGATTTGGGACACTAAGTTTTATCTGCTTTGTTTCTTTTCTTCTACAGTAATTAAAAATATTTTCCTTTCCTTTCCTTTTCTTTTTTTAAATCCTCACCCAAGGACATGCTTATTGATTTTAGAGAGGGGAAAGGGAGAGGAGAGAGAGGGAGAGAAAACATTGGTGTGAGAGACAAACATTGGTCGGTTGCCTCTTTTAGGGGCCCTGACTAGGGACTGAACCCGAAACCAGGGCATTTATCTCTGATGGGGAATCAAACCTGCAGCCTTTTGATTTACAAAATGGCTCTCTGACTAATGGAGACAAATCGGCCAGGGTAAATATTTATTTCTTTGTATGGATATTCATTTATTCACACTGCCAGTTCTTATAATTCATTGAAACTCATATACAGAATTGTTTTTTAAAGCTGACAAATTAGTTGCCATAGGATGGAAAAGGATGCTTAGTGGATCACAGTCCTGAAAAGACTGTTCTTCGTAGGGAGTTTTACAAACATTCTTTGGATACTAATATTCTTTCTTTGGATAGTAAAGGTATTAATATCATTTCTAAGTTGACCTGGATGATAAAAGTACAATGGATACTCTTAAATCTGGTGTCTCAGGGATAGGAATAACAGACATCTTTGCTGTTCCATTAGACTTTTGGTATGTGTGGTCTTATAGTATGACATATTGTAAATGTTTAATAATCTTTGTAGTAATGGAATTCTACTCCGATGGCCTAAAGACATTTCTTCTTACTGGCTTTATCTTAGAATCATGTTGAAAGATTCTGTTAACTATACACTTTTAATACATAAAAGTTAGTCTGAGGATTATGATTTTAACTTTAAGGTAAACTTCATTAGTTCTTTTCTTGGTAGTAAAATGTGGAATTCTTTTAACAAAGCACAAACTGTTAATGAAGAATTGACTGAAAGTCAGTGGTGGTGTCGAAGCACAGACCACAGGCTTTTTTCTACGTACCAGCTCCTTATTGTTAGGTATCAGTTCTGTGGTATATCCGTAGGGAAACAATAGCATTTGGGAGTAGGAGTGTATGGTGATGTAGGCCTTGATTGACTTCAGGTGGCTTTGAATGAAGTCAGCGACAGCTTTGGTCTCTTTCTCGGACTCTGGTACGGGGCCCGGATAGGTTTCCTGACATGGGTTTTTGATATCAGGAAAAGCTGCAGAGGACATAGATGGATGAGATCACAGTCTGCTCCCCTCCTCAGTAAAGCCACCACTTCTTCTGAGGTGGATTCACCAAATGTTTTAAGCATTTTAGTCTACCAGGTTTACAGGGTCCCTCTATGTTTCTGTCATAGTCACTGCAGGCTAACTTTATACACACAGCTCAGAGTGTAAAGGACTTAGCCCACTGGAATTTTCTTAGACTTGTTTATTTTCCCTCCTTTGTCCAGGGTCACAGGAATAATAAACCCGACGCAGTCCTGGGCCTGGGACCAGAGAAATCCCAGCTCCAGCTCAACCACAGTTCTAACTTGCTGGGTACTGGCTATGTTCTTTGAACACAAGTTTCTTAAACCTATTTTAGCAGGCAGCCATCAATTAGGGAAGCTGCTATTATTACATTCATCATGGTAGAATCGGAGTAAAAGCTGAGATGGTATTTTTCAACAAAGTCAAGCAACAAAAAATAATATGAATTGGGATAGTGGTCATTTCTCCTTGAATATATGTAATGATAAAGTGGTATTTGTGTAGCAACTACAGAGTCATCTGATATAGCAGGTCTTTGCTTATTATTTCATTTCCATTAAACTTTTTGGTCTCTTTTCTCCAGATGTTTCTTTTAATTAAACATCTAAAGAACTATCTGTGTGTTGGTTTTAACCACTGTTATTTCTCAACTTTTACCAGGTCAGGATAAGGAAGGACCTTAGACTCTCTTCAGATTATTTGAATTATTGTACATTGGAATTGTGCTTAAAATTTAGCTAGCTAAATATATTAAGAGATAGTTTGATAACCCCACACCCCTCTTCCTCCCATATGACAAAACATTCATAACACTTCTCTAGAAGTGATGATATCTTTCATTTTCAGATTAGAAAATTAACAATCACTTAGGTGAAACATATCTTTTCTGAAATAAGTAGGTGGTTTAAGTAAATTCTGTGTCTAAATACTCTTTATTGCTCTTTTCTTTGAGATTAAGTCAACTCACAGTTCCATGAGGCATTAAAGTTCCTGTTGAGGTCAGTGCCAACGCATTTGGAGTTTCGGTTCTTTGAACGATTTTTTCTCCACATGCGGTTCTGCAGGATTAAATGACAGAAGTATTTATAGCAGATCAGTTTGTGTTTTTCAATTTGATCATTTCAGATTCTCTCTACAAATGTCTACACCTTTATTTGAAATCTATCTAGTTAAACTGAGGCCCTTTATTATAAATAAAAATGTATTGTTTTCTTATAACATAATGTTTTCAGAAATATTGCTTTTTATATAAATATTCTAACTAATTCAGTCAGTTTTAAAAACCGCTGATTAGTTCTCAGTATTAGGAAAGATAAATGATGTTCTGAAATTACCTATACTTAAATTATAAATTCATTACATCTTTTACCATTTATAAATTCAGATATACAGGTCAAATTGTGACCATTGGAGCATACTTTTCAGAAAAAAACTTGATGTGATAGTATCTATCTGAAAGTCCATTATTAATCTTATTTAGCAGCAGCAGGGAAATAAAGGATCCTGTTAAAAGACAGACAGACAGATATCTGTGTCACTTTTTAATTTATTTTTTGATATAATTATTCCTCCTCAAATTCTGTCCCAAGTTGATGGAATACAGTGACTTTTACTTTGAAGTCAATGTGTTCATAATATCTTTAAATGACTTGTACTCTTAGCTAGAGCATCCTTCATAGTTACTGCTTTATTGCATTTTTTCACATTATCAGATTCAGCAGCAAAAATTTCATATTGTTTCAAGAAGGCCTGTGCAACCAGAAAATCATGCTTGCCTTAGTCTGAAGTTGAGATTTTTAAAAATATACTTTTGTGAATTGAAATTAACTGGTTATACAAATTTTAAACTTAATGCATAGCAATCGCTGTGCATTAAAGTCAGTAAATAATATATTATCTAAATGCAAAAAAAGAAACTACAGAACAGCACACTACCTGTTTCCATGACCAAATATATCCGTCAATGTTGAACACAGGAAGAACATAAAAGTTCATTTGGTCCAAGAGTTTGGTCATAATTTTGTTTTTTCCATAAGTTTTGGCTGCCTATAGGGACAGGAAAAAAGGGAAGCTATTGGTGTAAAGTTTAGCTATTACATGGAAAGTTGTGGTTATAATAGTAATAACTACCACTCTTTGGGTCGTTTGCCCAAGGTCACATGATTTTGAACATATTTCTCCCAAACTACACAAAAATAAATAATCATATAGATGACATAAAATGACATTTATTCAGATAATGAAATTAATTGAACTGATCATTCTTTAAAGAATCATTTAATTATTGAGACTCGTAGCATTTCAAATGCAGCATGCAAGATACATTTCATAGGAAGTTCAGAGGCCACGTGAGAAATTAGCAGTACAGTTTATTTTAAATGGACTATTTCTCTTGCATCCTTTTTGTAAATATGGATTGCTCCTGTAAGCATTAGAATATGTAAATATTGGAGAGGATTCATAAATTAATTATAAATAGGGTTAAAGAAAAAGAGGTCTATTGATATAAAAAAAAAACCCTCAGGAGTTTAGAAATTGACCAATCAATTTTTTTTTTCCTCACATCTGACTGAAATTTCTCTAATTTTCTGGACTTTCCATGGCTACCTAAAATCTCTGTCATCACTTTTGGAAAATCTCTTCCAGGTACAGCTGTTCTGGAGCTGGGAGAGATTTGTAGGCCTTGTAGTCCTATAATAGGTATTCCTTTACGAGGGGTGCACTGGGCTCTCAGCTGGAAGAGCTAGAACAGGGCACTGATAATCAACTCAACTGGCAGGTTCACACCTAGTGAAACTATCCACACCTAGAAGGCCATTATCCTGCCTATTTCATCGGTATGTTGTGTGTAAAAGCTGCAAACAGAGAAGGTTAAATGTAATAGGAGTCAGAGTATAATTGAAATAGAGCGAGAGCGATAACAAACGTAAACTTTTAAAATAGTGAGTTGTTTTTCACTTGGAAAGGGAATTGAAGTATACCAAGTGGTTAATGAAATACCTAAACAGGAACTAGGGTCTCTGCTTTGAGCTTACTGAAGAAAGGCCATGCTTATAGGTTGGAATATTAAGATAGTTTCAGATTTTCTGTGCTAGCTACAGGAAAAACTCTTATACTGTAACCCCCCAAATTTTCTTTTCATTTTATAAGCTGTCAGCTGGAGTTTAAGAAGTCTGGAGTTTAGGAAGGTGTCAATTTTATAAAAACTGAATGTTGAATGAAATCCAGAGCATTTATTTCCTGACATCACCAAGCGTGGGCTCATCTAGTTCAGTGGAACTACACTCATTAGGAAAGGGTAGTTGCCACTTAGTTAAGTGCTAGAGGCTTGACAATCAAAGGAAAATTGTGCATTCCAATTCACTTACCTGATAGACAAACCACTGGCAGAACGCCGGGGAGATCCATTCTCGTGCATGAATGCCACAGTCCATGAAAACAGCCTTTCTTTCATCCTTTTTCCCGATCTATTTTAAAATAAAGTTGAAATATTACTGTATTTCGCATGAACTCACACATGGATCTCTTGTTGTCCTACAACTCATTCGTATTCTCAAAGCAATTTTTCCTCCTGTCTCCTGTTGAATGAGTAACTGTGTAAGCACATATTGTTTTCAGGTAGGACCATGGCATATATCCTTAAATGTCTATACATAATTCATAATCTGTTACATAGCATATTTTTCAAAAGAAGTTTTTCCTAGTGTCAGAGTTGATTTTAGGATTTTTTAAAAATCACAATCTTGTTTTTACTTCCTGCTAACATCCTTTGGTTTGAGACATAAATTATAAAGTTGCTTCTGTTTCTGATATTTTCTTTTTTCTGTCTTCATAACCTGGAGATGTTTCACTTGGAGTGGAAAAGATTTTGTAGCTGTTTTTGAAGCGGGAAGGAGAACTAGTGACTAGTTATTTGAAGGGCTGTCATTTTGAAGGGAGGTTAAATTTGTTTTGTGTAGTTGGGGAGAATGAGCGAATGGGAATTTAGGGTAAGAAAGGGCTTCCCAGTTGTTAAGGGGATGTATCTGGCAGCAGTGTCTTTGGATGTACGAAAATCCAGCAGCAGCTCAGTGGCAGTTATCAGCTTGGTTAGAGAAGGGAATCAGCCATCAACATGGGGTTGAAATGCTTCGCTTGCTGTTCTAGGAGGCTATGATTCTATGTTCTTTTACTTTTCTTTACTTCATGACATTTTAGTTACCAGTTTCACTGAATTGTAATGGATAGGAAGCTGTTTGATAAACCAGGGACATCATAAACTCTTGTAATAAAGATAAAGGATAAGATATTTGTCTACTGTGTTTGACAAATGGTTTAATTGGGAACTTTCTTGGCACTTAAAATCATCTGTCACTTCTGTTCTAGAAAGGACGTCTAAAGTTTAAATATTCTCCAAAAAATAAGACATTTATTGTATCAAGATTAGCTATATGTATTAAAAAGTAACTTTAAAATTCATGCTTTTCAACGATAATATGAATCAGTAGTTCTTGAATTATTTTTACCTTGAGAACATAGAGTGGATTATCTTCAACAGTAGTTCCAATTTTAATACGAGAGATCATTTCAGGATGCTTGTGTACCATTTTTTCAGTCCAAGCAAGAATCTTAAGAGTAAAATCAATATGAGGAATTAGAATAAAAGAAAACTAAATGGCAACAAATATTTAGAATAACTCTTTTTCTTTTTTTTCTAGTTGGAGCACAGGCATTTTATTTTATTTTTTATTTTTTTAAATTATATTTTATTGATTATGCTATTATAGTTGTCCTGATTTTTCTCCCCTTACCCCCTTCCACCCAGCACCACCCCCGACTCCCTCAGGCCATTCCCACACCATTGTTCATGTCCAGAGGTCATGTGTATGTATATAAGTTCTTTGGCTACTCCATTTCCTATACTGTGCTTTACATTCCCATGGCGATTCTGGAACTATGAGCATTTCTTAATCCCCTCATCTCTTCACCCATTCTGCCTCATCCCTCTCCCATCTGGCAACCATCAAAACATTCTCTGTATCCATGATTCTGTCTCTGTTCTTCTTGTTCACTTAGTTTGTTTTTAAAAATGAATTGTTGATAGATATGTATTTTTTGCCATTTTATTGTTCATAGTTTTGATCTTCTTTTTCTGAAATAAGTCCCTTTAACACTTCATATAATAATGGTTTGGTGATGATGAATTTCTTTAGGTTTTCTTGTCTGGGAAGCTCTTTATCTGCCCTTCGATTCTGAATGATAGCTTTGCTGGAGAGAGCAATCTTGGCTATCGGTACCTGCTTTTCATGACTTTGAATATTTCTTGCCAATCCCTTCTAGCCTGCAAAGTTTCTTTTGAGAAATCAGCTAATAGTCCTATGGGAACTCCCCTGTAGGTAACTAACCTCTTTTCTCTTGCTGCTTTTAAGATTCTCTCTTTATCTTTAGTCTTTGGCATTTTAATTATGATGTGTCTTGGAGCGGACCTCTTTGTATCCATCATGTTTGGGACTCTCTGTGCTTCCTGGACTGGCTTGTCTATTTCTTTCACCAAATTAGGGAATTTTCTTCTGTTATTTTTTCAAATAGATTTCAAATTTCTTGCTTTTTCTCTTTCCTTCTGGCACCCCTATGATGTAAATGTTGTACCTTTTGAAGTTGTCCCAGAGGTTGCTTATACTAACCTCCTTTTTCTGGATTCTTTTTCCTTCTTGTTGTTCTGATTATTTGTATATTGGTTCCTTATATTCCAAACCATTGATTTGATTCTTGGTTTCATCCACTGTACATTGTTGCCCCACAAATTGTTCTTTATTTCAATTAGTGTATCCTTCATTTCTAACTAGACCTTTTTTATGCTGTTGAGGTGCTCATTAAGTTCTTTGAGCATCCTTATAACCAGTGTTTTGAACTCTGCATCTGATAGATTGCTTACCTCTATTTTGTTTAGCTCTTTTTCTGGAGTTTTGATCTGTTCTTTCATTTGGGTCATGTTTCTTTGTCTCCTCATTTTTGCAGCCTCCCTGTGTTTGTTTTTATGTATTAAGTAGAGCTGCTTTGACTCCAAGTCTTGGTAGTGTGGCCTAATATAGTAAGTGTCCAGTAGGGTCCAGTGGCACAGCCCCCCACCCCCTCATCATGCAAGCTGGGCACTCAAGTGTACCCTTCGTGTGGGCTGAATACACTGTCCTTTTGTAGTTGAGCTTTGGTTGTGGTTGGCAGATCAATGGGAGGGATTTACCCAGGCCAGTCAGTTGCAAGGACTGGCTATGACCACTGACCACCAATGTCTGCCCTCAATGGAGGATCAGCTGTGCAGAGGCAGATTGGTGGTGCTCTGATGTGGTCTGCAGCTGTCTACTGGGTGTGCTGACTCTGGGGTTTCCTGGGTGGTTCAGGCCAAGGTCTGCTCCCACCTGTGTTTTGCCCAGGGCAGCCTGGGAGCCTAGGCATCATACACTGTACCTTGTCCCATGTATTGTATTTTGCATAGCTGTGCCTGCCTGGGATATCTTCTTTGACATCAAACTGTTTCTCAATCACTTCTTGTAGATCATGAATCAAGATTCTGTTTGACAAGAGAATGAAAAAATGCATATTTACTAGATAAAGAAAGCACTTTTTATCTTTTACTTGCAAAAATTTTCTCTTCCTTTTTCTTTATCTTAGATCAGGTTTTTCTGTTTCTTAATTATTCTCTTACCATTTCCTTTAGGCATGTCATGTGTCAGGCTTAAGATCTTCCCATTTATCTACAGCTACGTTGTCTAATATAATAGTCTATAGCCACACATACCTATAGAATATTTAAAATGGACTTGTCCAAACATAGAGATTGCTGTATATATGAAATAGCTCACTAATAAGTTATAATCATTACATGTTGAAATAATATTATGTGTTAGATAGAATGTTTTGTTAAAAATTGTGTTAGATAGAATGTTTTGTGTTAGATAGATGTGTTAGATAGAATGTTTTGTTAAAATTACTTTTTTAATGTGGCTACTAGAATATTTAAAGTTACCCATGTGTCTTGCATTATACTGCTATTGGTAAGTGCTGCTCTATAGTCACTCATAATCTTTCTTCAAAGCACACACATTCATACACACACAGCTCAGGCAACAGTGGATACTCTTGTGCAAAAATCTGCTGACTGTCCCAAGAAACTTGAGTAACAATAATAAGTGTTTACTTAACATTTACCATGAGCCAGTCATACTGTAACCAACTTATGTACATTAACTTATTTAGTTTCCACATTGAGATTATTATCCTCATTTTACAGATGAAAAAACTGAGACATAAAGTATTTAAATAACCTGCCATGGTTACAGAGCTAGCAAATGGCTAGGTTGGTTTGGAGTGTGACATAAGATGCAGGAAGAATCGTTGGAAAGCTAGTGTTGGGGACCAGAAGGTATATCTCTGCCTTCTTATCCACTTCATCTCATCCTGAGTTATATCACCTCATCACCTCATTGAATCACATGGCTTTGATGGCAGCCTAATGGTCATCCATATTTGTACCCCCAGTTCTGGCTTCTTCTCTGAACCTACCTCTCCCTAACCGCTTCCCTTATCTCTCCTGTGACTTGCACGTCCAACTGCCTACCTGACATTTTCATCTGGGCATCCATGTTTAGCATGGTCCAGGTACTGCTTTACACACATTATTTTATTTTACTTTATTATTGTTATCACCATTGTGGAGATATTGTTCAGAAAGTTTAAGTACAATCTGTGTGTGGTGGATTTGGGAATTTGAGTGTCAGCTTGCTATTCCAAAAATACCACTGTCTTCATATATGCAGATATTTTTTATTTATTTTCATTGTTGACACTCTTACAGATGTCCCCAATTTCCCTCTCCCCTACTCTTTGCCCTGCTCAATCCAGCCCCTTGTCTGCCCTTCCCTCTGGTCATAACTACATACACAAATATTTTTGTATATTTTGTGTGCTTAGGGATTTTCTATTTTGTCCTATTGATCTGTTTTCCTACTCTTGCATAAATACCAAACCATAATGATAGTTTTAGGATTGAAAATTTTAAAGTTTCATAAAGCCTCTCCTTATTCTTCTTTACAAAATTTTTGAGTAATTTTACCTATTTTTAAGAGATGTTTTGTCAGAATCATTTTAGAAATTATTAGAAAAGTGGGCTTTTGATTAGAATTGCACTAAATTATGACTAAGTTTGAGAAATTTATAATCAATATTAAGGCATAGCATAGCCTTTTTGATTCTTCAGTAAAATATTATATACTTTGTTTATTCATATATTTTTAAGAGTATTATGAGTGTTTTTTTCCAACTAGATACATGAACTGATTATTACTTATATATTAAAAACATTGCTTTCATTATATTTATCTGTTAGCCATTGTATTAGTTTAAAACCTATCCTTTTACTTCTGATTTTTTTAGTTATGTCTTCAGTGTTTTCTGTGTAGTTATTCTGCAAAAAATTATACTTTCTACTTTTTTCCCTATATCTATTTTTTTTCTTGTTTTACTGCATTGGTTAAGATCTCTGAACAATAATAGTTGTGAAAGAGGATGTTCTATTTTCTTTTTTTGGTTTTAACAAAAAAATCTATCTTTCACCATTAAGTACATATAATGTTGATTGCCATTTTGGGAGTAATATGGCAGTGTCTATATGATCAAATTAATATTGTCCATTGATGTATGGTTGCAGTTAAAATTTATTATAAACTTTCTAAATATTATGTTGCAGCCACAGGAGATTTATACATACTCTCACAAAAATGCCTTGTTCTTATTTTAGATATAGTTATAAAAGCTTGTGTAACCTAGGAGGAGTGTACTGGACACAGGGAAAATGATTTACAGAAAGCAAGCATATCATCACAGGTGATAACTGACAGCAAAAGAAGCAAAATAAAATTGCATAGAGAGAGGACTTAGAAAACACAAGGGTCAGATATAAATCCAAATCACCCAACATATTTTGGGAACTCAGCCCTGGAAAAGATTGTTCTCTTATAGCACGGTATGAAAATTTGCATTTATAATGATAATCTCCCAACCAAAAGTAAACTATATTCAATATACTCTATTTTGCAGGGTAGTATGGCTTATAATGAAAATAGTTCTGTGAAATGTTTAAAATAAAGGATTTTCTGAAGTCGTACTTATCTGAACAATTTCTTTATTTGGATTATCTCATTTCCCATTGACTTCATATAAAAAAAGCATTACTGTACTTCTGTTGATGAAACACGTATGAATTTTTCTTCTGCTAGCAAAGAGTTCTATGTAGGAAGATGCTTTCTATTTTTAAACATTGATTCTAGTCATTTAGGACAGTATCATACATTCTTTTACTTCCATAAATTCTATCAAATAAGGAAGCAGGAATCCAGTGGGAAGAGGCTCTCTGATCAGATGTTCATGGGTTCCAAACCCAGTTAGGCTACTTAATACTTAATGTGATCTTGGGCAGGTTAACTGTTTCTCTGACTCTCAGTTTACTTAAACAATGGCACCAAATATACCAACCAGGACTGTGGTGAGGATGAAATTAAGTGAAATGTGAGATGTACCTGGTATTCCATAGGCACACAGTGAACTTCAGTATAATTGTACAAATGAGTCACAAAACTGACAACCACTTCACAGTTCTTAAATGTCTTTTACCCAGGCTTTGATGGTCTGTACTTGTTTGACTGATTTCTTCAGTTTCTCATAATAATGAACTGTGACACTGAAGCACCCACTCCACTTGTCAGTTTCTTCTTGCTGTTTGACTGACTGATCTGAGTTTGGAGGCAGAACTTAAATGAGGTATACTCCTAATTAGGGTTTATTTAGCACATGAGACCAAGTACTGCTCATGAATATTGATTCCCATTAACAGCACTGACAAGCACATTATTATGCACATTATATGTAACTCACTGTTTGCTTGGTTTTTGACTTAGGATAAATCTGAGGTTTCTGAGAAAAAAATTGTTAAAATTTTGGAATCAGCTGGGGCATCTTGCATCAAAACTCACACAAAAGTCTGAGAAGGTTGGAAATTATATTTTGGGTGGTAACTACATACATAATTAATTATTTTAAGTTCTAAAGAGGGCATGTGGATTTTGCCCTACCTGCATTAGTAGAAGTAGAGGAAACAGGCCAAAGAGATATTTTATGGTCCCAAGATTGATTTGTAACATAAGACAGTATTAATTAATCACAGGAAGCTCATACCTAAGAATAATTTTTAGACTTACATATATCAATTTAGCTCTTGTGATAAGAGCGGCAAAAGAAAATTGCGTGAGCTGAAATACAACCTTTCCACAAAGGCAGCTGCATGCGGACATCAGAACAATGCCAGATTGTTGCTGATAAGGACAAGAAATTAAGCCTAAGGCTGAAAATTAAGAATTATGGCCAGATGTTATTTTCATAAGCTTTTCCAATAATCAGCAGCCAGGCTTAGATAGATGAAATTTACTTTCTCTGAAATATTACTTTAGCACTCCAAAAATTGTTTAATTTGTTAAAAATATTTCTAAGTGTAGGTGAAAAGATAAATCATTATCATTGAGGATTTAATGATATGAATGGCTAACGTTTATCCAGTGTTTATGTGCCAGGAACTCTGTTCAGCATGGCATTTACATTTTACCTTTTAATCTTCACTTCAACACTATTAATTGGGTACTATTATCACCCCCACATTTATACAGGTTATGTAAATTTACAAAGTTCTTACATCTGGTAAAATGCAGAAGTTGGGATTCGAACCTAGAGAGGTCTGACTTCCAGTTGTGAGCCCTTATACAACAGTGCCTCCATTACAAGGGGCGACAGGCCTGGACAATACCGTCAGACCTGCAGTTTTCTTTTTTCTTTTTAAAAAGATTTTATTTATTTATTTTTAGAGAGGGGGAAGGGAGGGAGACAGGGAGAGAAACATTGATGTGTAGTTGCCTCTCTCGCGCCCCCTACTGAGTACCTGGCTGGCAATCGAGGTATGTGCCCTGACTGGGAATCCAACTGGCAACCTTTTGGTTCACAGACTGGCACTCAGTCCACTGAGCCTCACCAGCCAGGGTGAGACCTGAAGTTTTCTTAGTCTACAGAGAAAAGTTTGCCCAGTTGACCAGCTCTCCTGAAAACCTGTGTCTCAATGTCAGGGAGCAGATGAGAAGCTCAGAGAAGAGGCAAGGACGAGTCCTATTTTAATAATTTCAAGGTGCCCCCTTTCTGCGGCTTTTAGAGGGGAACAAAGAAGGAATGATGGAGAATTGTGGACCAGGGTATATTAATCTCCCGTTACCCACACTTTTACTCTCCAATGTTTCAGTTACCTGTGGTCAACTGTGGTCCAAAAATATTAAGTAGAAAATTCCAGAAATAAATAATTCATAAGTTTTGAATTGCATACCTTTCTGAGTACCTCACTGCAGCTTCTCACATAGACAGTCTATCATCTCACATCATCACAGGAAGAAGGGTGAGTACAGAACAATCAGATATTTTGAGAGAGAGAGAGAGACTATATTCACATAGCTTCTATTACAGTATATTGTTATAATTGTTCTATTTTATTCTTAGTTATTGTTAGTTTCCTATGGTGCTTAATTTATTAATTAAACTTTATCATAGGTATGTTTGTATTGGTAAAAGCATAGTCTGTGTGCATGTGTGTGTGTGTGTGTGTGTGTGTGTGTGTGTGTGTATGGACAGTGGGGAAGCGTGTTTCAGGGAGGCAGGATCATTGTTGTGGGGCCTCATAAGCCCAGCCCAGGGCTTATGCCCACATTTCAATAGGACAGGGTCTACTTAAAAGCATGATTTAAGGTTTCCACAAGATCCCATTTATCCCAAGTAACTTCCTGATTGGGTTACTATGTATCAAACTGGGGCACTTTCTGATGTGGATGTCCCAGTATTTGAGGCATATCCAGTGTTGGACAACAAACTCTAAGGCATTAGTTTATTCACTAGGAGGGGAAGGGAACATCTGGTGATAGCCTGTAGTTATCATCTGTTGCAAAGTGTGTGTGCACATGCATGCACACACAACTGTGTAAACACACGTAAGTGGTTTTTCCTCCACTTGATTTAATAGAAGTAAAGGAAGCAGGCAGAATGATTCTATAGTCCCTGTCAATCTTCATGAAACCCCTATGAAACACCATTTTAAAGATGAAGAAGATGAGGTGGAGAGAAATTAAATAAATTGCTCATGTTAAATACCTAATGCAGGGTTTAAATGGGACTGGACCAAGACAGCCTTGCTCCAGAATCCGCAGTCTTACCTACCATACTCTTCCGCTTTCTATGACCAACATCTTGTCAACATTCATAGCAGGTATCAACATACCTGTTTTACTCTTGGGCAAATAATATACAAAGAAGTACAGCAGAAGGAACATGAATGGGATAGACATTGGAATTATTTATTTTATTAAAATACTTATTTTATAGGAGTCTGTATATACTTGGAATATGAATGTGGCTCTGACTGCGCATCATTAGGTAATTACATATTGATATGAAGTCTTGATGATTGCTGTATCAGTTTGGTGTAAATCTCTTTTGCATTTCCCACATAATCTTACGTGGATCCGAATAAGATTTTACTTAATTGTATTATTTGAATTTTACTATTATATTAATAGTGAACAACTCTTTATCTTATCATTTTAGCTTTAGATCAAAGAAAAGATAATCTAAAATGTCTCTAAAATACAAATATCTAAAATATAAGAAAACAGTAAAAATGCTAGGGTTTTTAACTGCTGAATCTAAATGTGGTGCCTGCACCTTTAGGCTCAGCTGAGTGGATATATTTTCTTGTATATATTTTTCACCAGTCTATTCAGGTTTGTTAGTGTATACATATATTATTTTTTTATTCTACCTTAAATGATTTTGTTAAAGTATAAATAAAAAGGGAGCAAATGTTTTAAAATCAAATCTGTCTTAGTTATTTAATTTTCTGAAAATTAAAAAATCACACACAGATGCTTTAAACTAAATAGTGGTTTATATGCACTGTCTAATGAAGGTTGTCTAAGTAAATCATTGTGTCAAACCAGCCTCGTAATGTGGTTTTATTCAGACTGGTGCCTGGGTCCAACCAGATGTTTCTGTTCTTTGAACCCTCTTCTGTTACTGACTGACACCAAGTAACACATATAATTAATATGCAAATAAAATTATCTATATAATTAGTACTTGGAGACAAGATTTTAAATAGTTCTCGTCTGCACAAATCACTTTACATATTTATATTTCTGAGTAAGGTAACTATCTAATTATGTGGCTTTCCTACAACTGTGGCTAATTTGAACCAATTTCTAGAAATCATGTCCTAATTAGATAAAACTAATTTTTATAGGTAGTTTAACACTTTGATTCTTGATGTGCATAGTAAGTAAGGATCATGGCATAAGACAAATTGAAAAATGCACTATTTATGAGGATCTGAATTTAGATAATTAGACTTCTGTTTGAAGTCAAAATTGTCTCAGGCGAGGAGAGGCCAATAGAGGACCACAGAGGAGAGAGGGCAGATGTGAGTGACTGGATAAATTGGAGGCACGTCAGTTACCTTCCCAGGTGTCTTCTGTCACAGTGATTTATTCCACTATCGACACTCCTATGTCAAGCAACTAGTTTTTTTGTCTAAATTACCAAGATATTAAGGTAAACATAATACTTCATTTTTACCCTGCTATTCAAACCAAATTATACAAGATTGGCTAGGTAAAATTTATTGTCACTCAGGCTGGATACTTTGTAAGAATTATATGATCACAGGAATCTGACTCAGGTCTATATTAATGAAGCAAAGTGAAGAGTGTAGTAACTGGGGCACACATTTGAGAAGCCCGGCTGTGAAGTGAATCAAGAGACACAGTCACTAGGGGGACTATAGGGTGGAGGGGTGGTGTCTTTTAGATGAAAGAATACAGAAGTCATCTGAACCTTAGCGTAATGCACTGCTAATTCCTGTGATCTTGGAGGTATATTTAGAAAGTGTCTCTTCTAACTTAATGTTGCAATTTATTAAAAAAACATAGAAATGCACATGTTGATCTATTACTTAAAAGGAGCTGAATGCTGGTATATTAATTTTGAATACGTTCTTCTCATTTATTAACTTCATTTTTTCACATCCCGCTAGAAACAACAGCAGAAACAAGGATGGAGATAAACAACAGCCTGCTACTTTTTAAGCTATTAAGCCACAAACAAGAATTTTTTTTAACTTGTCTTACCTTTGTTTTTTCTTAATTTCAACAGGGTTTATATTTATTGAAGATATTGAAGGAATATTTTAAGTTCAATGAAGTAGAGATGAGCAGCAGGAAATCTACCCTGCTGTAGATTATATAGGACCTTTGTCTCAGCTGGAAGAAGAGGCCTTTTGAGTGGACAGCACTAAGTTAAGTAGCAGAGGCATGAAGTAGCAAGTCAAAAAAGAAATAACTAGTGCTTAGCAGTGTTTTGAGTGGTGAGGGTCTCAATAAAGGGGCTTCCTGGGATTCGAAGGGCTGGGGGAATTAAAATAGGACCCATTTTGATCACTAAATGTTTGAAAGTATAAAAACACATTTTGTTTTCTATATTGCATTGATTTGTAATATCACTGGGCTCCCTTCTTGTTCAATGTCTCCCAGGCCCAGGCAGTGCATGGCTCATGGCTGGTATTCAGTACACTCTAATTTCCCTTCATTTTTCTGTGGGATCACAGTGACTCATTTTGGTATGTTTGGTCATTCTAAAATTCTCTCCTCTTGGATTTGTCTTATTCTATTGCATTGCTTTTGCTTTCTCTGAGGAAGAATTTCTCTCATAAAAATTACTTATTTACTGCATATTCTACATTCCCTCATCTCTGACTTAAAGATGAACACTATTATTTGGCTTTCCTTTTATGTATCAGGAGAATTCGGATACAAAAATGTGGTGCTGGTGGTCACCAGTAGCATCTGGGCTCCGGGTGATTACCTGTTGAGGTGATGACTGTGCCTAACCCATCCACGCCTGCTCACATGTGCTCTGTCCTCACTACGGGCTGATTTTTGGAGATGGCAGATGTAGATAATTGCCGTTGCAGATCAGAGCAAACATAAGATGGAAGTTGTGTGGCTAGGTTTGATTTAATAACCTCTATAGTCAAGCCTCAGTCATCTGTTTTGATGTACCTGTAAATTTTATGTCATAGATACAGCTTTTATTTTTTCCCAGTTAAAAAAATTACTTCCCTTTCAAGACTCTTTGTATATCCAACATATTTGAATATTGAATAATAGGACTTACTCATAGTGCATTTTATTTTGATCCAAGGCAGCCTGGATGGACTTGGATTCCTCTTCACTAACTTGGAAATCCACTGTCATGTTAGCAGCCACATGGTGGCTGGCATCCGGATACCAGAAGTCAAGCTGTGGAAATGAGTTCAAACAGTGTTTATTAGCTCACCCAACACATATGTATTAAGAAATGACTATGTGTCATACACCATGAGAGGAATTTGTGTTCAATATGACTGTAGTATGGACCCTTTTCTTAACAAGCTTATGAGATTTTTGCAGCTACTGTATGTTTAATATCTATCTGTTGAATATGACAGAATGGGGGAAAAAAACCATCTGTGCCAGTCAGTTTTGCAGGACATGGTATCAGAGAATAAAAAAAGAATGAGCAGCTTTTAGTTAATTTGTTTGGTTCCACCATCTTGGTGTTGATTGAGATTGTTTCATAATTGATTTAGCCACAGCATCTGTCTCCAATTGGGAATATAGAGTAAATATATGGTTCTCCACTCCCCTTCTCAGTTCAAACCTCAAAACCAAATGCCCCTGTAAACTCTGGAATTCCTGGAAGTTCCAGAAGAAGGCATAATCTCCAGTCCTGTAATTTTTCTAGCAGTATTCCCTTGGGCAAATTACTAAAACTCTTTGAGTTTCCATTTGCTCCCCTAAAAAATGAGGCTAACAGGGCCCCACTTGGATGTTGTAAAGATTGTGAAATGGTTTTGAGGTCTGGGACAAGAAGGTATTTAATAGCTGCTAATTTCCTTTCCTTTCCTTTTTCTTCCTCTGGCTAAGAATTTGAGAAATTTGGTGAATAAACCCAGAATGATAACATTCAGATTATGATAACTTTAAGAAGATTACAGTTCTTGTTGCTCTTCAAAATCATGCTCAATTATGAAATCTAATGAAGAACAGTGCTCCAAACCTGGGAAATGTGAAGGAAGGGCCCAATTTCTACCCTTTATGCCAGGCTTGTGGGCACATCTAAATCTACCTGGCTGTTTCCAAGTTGAATCCCAGTGTACCTCATGGTTAATCATTATGAGACTGCTATGAACTAACTAATATTTATTGGTTTATTTTGATCAAAAAGCTACAGATGAACTGGACATATGAGCGATGTAAAGGTGATGTAAAAGTGAGTTAGGCAGAGCTATCTAACAAAATGGTAGGTGGTTTCTCTGTCTGAACAGGATAAGGTGTAACAAGGTCTAGCAGGGCTCAGTGAACTTCCATGCGCACTTATTAAGCAGCAGGCACAGAGCTGGGTGTTACCATTGTGGAGGCTAATAAAGGACTTAGGAGAAACAAGAAATTTTGCATGAGAGGCATCACATATGCATTTCCAACATTCTGACCAACACCAGGGAAAGGCACAGATGCTCCAGGAGCACAGAAAGCAATCCAAACTGGCTCATGAGAGTTGACAGGCAGAGAGGGCTTCCTGCAGGAGACGCTGCCTGAGCTGGGTCTTGAAGAAAGGGAGTTCGCCAAGTCAAGAAGTTAACATTCCTCCCGAGCAAAGCTGTGAGGGTCCAAAGTGAGCGAGTCGTTGGTGTTCATGGAGTTTTAGAGAAAGCGAGCAGGGGAGGAGGAGACTCCAGAGGTTGGCAGCCTGGCAGATCGTGAAGACTTTGATAAACCAATGCCAATAGAAAGTGCTTCTCCACTGCTTACTGTGACCAGGCCTGCTACGGAGCACTCCCCAAATAGTAGCTCACTTAGTCTTTATAACAACCTTAGGAAATAAATATGATTATTAGCCCATTTGACGGAGGAGGAAACTGAGATCCAGGAGGTTAAGTAACTGGCCTAAGGCCACATAGCTGGGATTGGAGCCCCCGAGGACTGTACTCTTTCCATAACTGGCTGCCTCTCATGAAAAAGCTTCACATGGAGGAATGCAATCATCAAGTGTTAGAGAGAGCAACCGCGTTGGGTTGTGGACTGACTTTGTGGGAGGAAGGACAAGAACTCTGAATGCTTAGTTAAGGGGTTATTAAAATTGCCCCCGTTAAGAGGTAAAGCCAACATGAACTTGGCAGTGGCAGCAAAGTGGAGAGAAAAATATGGATTTGGAAAACACTGGGAATTAGAGTAGGTGGCACTTTTGATTGATTCGAGGTGGAGATAAGGGTGTGTGGGACTACAATAAATCCTAGATTTGGTTCTGGGCTTAAATCTGATGTGTCATCCTGATTATTTAATTTACGGTCTTTGAACTTCAAGTCTGTTTTAAATGCGTTAAGTTATGACGCTCACACTGAATATCTGCGGGAGAATTTGAAATGATGTACGCAGGGTGGCCGCACAAAGCGCCTTTGTATGGGAGCAGCTGAAAAAATGGTAAAATGATTTTTAGCCTGGCATATTTTAAAAGACTGATCAAACTTTAAGGGTTTCCTTTTAAAATGGCCCTGCTCTTGGAAAGGGTCACGCCTTGGTCCTTAATGTTACCAGTTAATACTTTAAACAGAAATGAGGCCACAGGTGAAGACCGGGGTGAGAGCAAGCACAGTGGAGGGGGCAAAGCACTGCAAGGAGGGAAATGAGACCCCAATAAAGGTGTCAGGACTTATTGCACGATTTCAGGTTGAAAAAGTTCTCATTTGCCAGGCTTCTGAGAGGAAAAGTAGAAGTAGTAATTTGGGGGGAAAACAAAAATGAGGAGTATTGGCGATTGGCTGAATTATCCAAGTAGCTCCTGCACTTCCCTTCATCTTTGTCTTTGTACATTAAACATAAAATAAAAAAGAAGCAGCTTTTAGAGAACAGAAAGGAAAGATAAAACGTCACTCTAAATGCTTTACCTTGTTGGTTTTGGCCAAGTCCTTTATGATGTTTGCTTGTTTTTCATCCTGGGGCTGTACACGGAACACCTTCTCCCTTTACACATGCAAAAGATGAAAAATGTGAACTGTAAAGAACGGCCCTTAACCCTCGTCCCGCACAGAGACTGCCACACAGGGCGGTGAGGTTTACCTGTCAAAGCGGACAGGCGCAATCGCCAGGGTGGCAGCGATCAGACCCAGAGGCAGGATGAGCCGCATGGTTCTTGCGAGCCTGCCCCCAGACCCCTGCCAGTTTTGTGTCTCAGCCCTTATCTGGAGGAGCAGCTGACTTCCTCTTAGGGTTCTGGTGGGTGAAATGGCCCCGCCCCTGCCCCAACTCCCAGCTGTGTTTTCTAGTTGGGGAGAAAGAGGTGGGGTAGCAACATTGACACTAAAGGCCACACTCCTCGTATACATTTTACAACAGGGGATTCCCCTTTTACAGATGGGACGGGAGGCAGATTCCTTTTTTAACAAATAACTTGCCCAAGGTAACAGAGCGGATATGCTCACAGAGCTGGGATTCAAACCCAGTTCTTTGTTCTAAAATACTGCTCTACCATGCGTTTGAGTTGAATGATGGAAGTAATCAGTTTAAATTTGCACTTGGAACCTGAGACAACTTTGAGTATCTGGTTACTGAACCTCAGTGGGTGGTCCTTAGTAACAAAATATGTTTTCGAAGCTACATTGTAAATTGTTAAATTAAAAACATTTAAATTACAGAATATTTTAAAAATATTTTATTTGTTTATTTTTAGAGAGAGGGGAAGGGATGGAGAAAGAGAGAGAGAGAGAGAAACATCAATGTGTGAGAGAGAGGTCAATTGGTTGTCTCTTGCATAACCCCAGTTGGGGGACCTGGCCTGCAACCCAGGCATGTACCCTGAGTGGGAATCGAACCGGTGACCCTTTGGTTCTCAGGCTGGCACTCAATCCACTGAGCCACACCAGCCAGGGCAGAATATGTTGAATGTATTAAAATATTACAAGTAATCTAGAAAACATCGATGTCTTCACCATCTGGATTTTATGATGGTAACACTTTTGCCATGTTTGTTCTGTACCTTTCTTTGTAAGGAAGTAAACATTACAGAAAGGGCTAAAACATCCACTTCCCCACTCTTTTCCCTTTCTCCACCCTCTATCCTCAGAGGCAGTGCCCATGCCTAAAGCGGTGAGGCCTCCTCGAGGGCAAGATAATATGGCTGCTCAAATGTTGTGCATTGGCTGTTATCTTCAGGATCTGGGTGACGCAGGTGCCCAATAAATGTTTTTATGAAAGTCGAATTAATGAATGTCATTTATAGGCCATTTTAGACAGTCTCTTGGTGGGGGTGGGGGGGCGGTTCTTTAGTTTCAAACACACTCAGTTAATTATGGATTATTTGGAAGACAACAACACCTTTACCCAGGATCATAGATAATCTAACAGAGTGAGAGAATTGATCTAATCAGAGAAATTATGAGAATTTCCTTTTAAAAACTATCTCTTCACATTGGTTCACGTGGACAGGTTTATAGGTGGTCATATATGAAACTTCTTAGAGTCACAGTTGCCTATTTTTATTATCAAAATAAAATTTGGGGGGCAGATTATAAATTATCAGTAGCAGCAATAGTTTCTTTCTCGCCATCTGATGGGTGTGTGATATGATGTATTACTTTCCTTTATTCCTTCCAAGGCTCCCTCGCCCCTGCCCTGCAGGTAAGGAGGAGGCGGGTTTTGCAAATGGTTTCGTAATTCTTGACATCAGACAAGCTAATCGGCACTGGGAACTCCCAGAGCAAATGCTTGTTCTATTGTTTCTAAGTGTGTGTTTGCCAGGGGTACAGAGAAAAAGAAAGAGCTTGACTTCAGATTTAGATATAACCTCAGAGTAGCTCCCAAACACTGGCTACTTTACCTTGAGTAAGTTTGCCTAGTCATTCTGGCTCTTGGTTTTCTCATCTGTAAAAAGGGGCTGCAAATGAAACTCTAAAAAGTAGCTGTGAGGACTCAATGAGATAGCATATGTAAGGGACTTGGTGGATGGCAGGTACTAAAAAAACATGCCGTGAGCTCTAGGTAGCTGATAAAATTGTCAGATTCTGCAAACCGACTTACAGTTGGCCACTGGCAGATCGCAAAACTGATGAGCATCAGCACAGATCACATGGTGGACTAAGGAGTGGCCGCTGCGACATTCAGGGGTGAAGTATCTCTCTGTGTTTGTGTAAATACGGACTACTTCAAGAATTTTTTATGTAATAACTTTGCTTTTTGGAATTTTATTTTATGACTCTAAAAGTCATAAATGCCCATTGAAAGTAATTTAGCAAAATATAGAAAAGTTGGAAGGAGACAAGAGAAAAATCCATTAATTCTAACATTCTGATATATTTTTTGAATCCTTTTTTTGGCGTGTGTGGGTATGTGACTAGTTTTAAAACCGTGTAGAAAAGGCTTCTATATCCTTTTTTTAGGTCAAGTAGGAAGGACACTGCTATTTTATTTTGGGATCCAGGTAAATGTTTTAAGGATCCCGATACCTCTCAGGATAAGACTCTAATGATAAATAAATTTTTGACTTCTTAATATCTGTTGCATGTTGACAGTTCTCTGTTTCGGGAATGGGACATAAATATGTGATGCCTTTAAGACCTCTCACTTCTCCCCAATCTATTTAGACTCAGAGGAATTGTACAGTAGATGGAGTTCAAGAATATACTGACACTTTTTTTCAGAACAGGTGTATATTTTTGACAAGCATAGTTCGATACAACTTTATATTGCTGTAGCAAGGTTTATAAAAGATCTTGCCATATGTATGGACTAGGAAAGTTGTTGGACACCATATCATTTTAGGATTGACTATGTAAGACAACATGTTTCATAGGTCCAATTAATCTCTTTTAAAAGAGATTTAAAGTTGAAGCTTCACATGCCAATAATTTTCCATCTTTCTGGATCTTTGTACTCCTAGGGCTTTTCAGTAGTATATGTCTAACCATGATTTAAAATATCACTTTATAGTTTTTACACTATGCTTTTCTGTATATTTTTCAGACCTTACTCCTGTAAGAAAAAATGTTCTAGAAAATGGAATTCAGATTCTCTCTTAATTTATTAAAATATTTCAAATAGCTGTCTTCAAATCCAATCCAATATGCTCCTGAAATACCTTTAGATATTTCATAAAGGATATGGTGAAAGAAAAATTTGTTACCTTTAATTGTGAATTTTGGATTCTTAACATTGAAGCAAAGCTGCCCTGCAAAACACTGCAGAGACCCTTGTCCTCATTCACCGTAGCCAAGGTGACATTTCTGGACAAAGGCCTGGGTGCATGACACAGGCAGTGTGAGACCTGGCCAGGGGACAGTGACTGCCTGCTCCATTGAGATGACCCAAGAGGATCATCAAGACCCCATTTGGTAGCCAAATAACCTCATTAACTGTCATGATCATTCCTCCTCCTTCTAGGCCTGAAATTCCCTCTGATAAATTCTTATAGTTAGCTGGCAAAAGCAGATAAACACATGGAACGTGATTCTAGGCAGACAGAACTTCTCTAGCCCAACCTGGAAAACCAGCCTTGCTCTTTGGTGTCCAAATTGTTGGAGGAACGGGAGATTCAGAGGGCCATTCCTGTGCTCTTGGTTAATTGCTGCTTTGAGGGAGATGAGAGCATGGAACTGAAGAAAGGACTCAGAGCCTGTCCTGGGCTCCCTGGCGGGGAATAAGTTAAAGAAAGGAGGAGAAGAGGTGTCCTAACAGCCAGGGGTTCCTGGGCGGGCAAGCTTGGGTTGGTGCCTTCGGTATTCTCTGGTCAGCTGGGCAGGAGGGCATAGGGCACCATTGCACTGGGGAGGATTACGGCAGACTCTTTTGTTTTGTTTTTTCAGTTTAGCTCAGGCAAGTGCTACTCTTAGCCAGATGACAAGAGATATAGCAAAAAGTCTCCAGTGCTGGAAATCTCAGATACATGGGATTGTAAATGAGAGTATTTTTGTATTTGCTCTTCCAATCCTTATTTTTCTTCTGAAAAATTCCTGTAAGTTTAGAAAAGCCCATCTATATTCCTAATTTCTATTTCAAAGCACTCAGTTTAGGGACTTTGGAGGGTTCTTTATAGTTTACTCACATAACTTCTGAACTTTGTGGGTCACAGCATCCCTTACATTTGGGTCAATGTTATCTGCGAGAGGCAAGTAAGGGAGAGTACTATGGAACTATCTATGAAGTGAATGATACACCCCCAGCAAGAAAACTTCACTCAGGTAATTACAGTTAGCCTTCCAATTCACAGCACGGATATAACTTAAATTAGAATGGGGGAAAGATAATTTAGCTAAATTGCATCTGTTTTTTAAATTACCATCAGTACTACTTAAGAATTTATGGGGATTTCTTTTGCCCTTAAGATGTCTCTTTTTATCTTCCTATTTAAATAATATATTACTAAATTATGTTGATGCTTGCTAGACAAATTGTAGAAGCTTCACTGCTACCATCTAGTGGACAATTCACGCAATTAATCATTCTTCAGCTTGACAACTAAACCATTGGGACTTCAAAGGATTCTTTTTTTGTTTTGTTTTCTGTCACATGCTATCATTTTTAATTGATTTTTTATTGAGGTAATGTTGGTTAATAACATTATATAAATTTCAGGTGTACAGCATTGTAAGTCGATATCTGTACACTCTATCGCTTGCTCTTTTTTTCCCTATGTTTTTTTTCTTTTTTAAAAAATTCTCACCCGAGGAGGTGCTAATTGTTTTAGAGAGAGGAAGAGAGAGAGAGGGAGGGAGAAAAACACTGATGTGAGAGAGAAACATCAATGATTGCCTCTAGCATGTGCCCGGTCCCAGGACCAAATCCACGACCTAGGGACGCGTCCTGAGCGGGAGTAGAACCCGCAACCTTTCGGTTTCCAGGATGGCGCACTGACCAACAAAGCCACGCCAGCCAGGGCTATTGTGTGCTCTTTTGATGGTGAGCACACAGTAGAATTCTTATTTTGAAAAGAGCACTGTCATAGATATTTCAACACACTTTGCTAGATGTGGTATTTTATTTTCCTTGAATCCACATAGAAAACAATGAGATAATACTTTGTTCTATGAATTTGAAGTAAGGAATGTCCTCAAATTATAACTAAATACATATTATTTTAAAAATTTGAACTTTGCACAATTCCCTCCAACATTAGCATGTTCAGTTCTGATTCTGGAAAACTTCAAGCCATGGAATGATTTTTGGTGCAGCCAGGATTCCCGACACCTCATGTTTTACCTCCAATCTGCCTTCCACACCTTAGTCTGGTGGGTGCTTTAAAAACTGATCATGTCATCTACAACTTAATGTCTTCAATTGCTTTCCATGGTCCCTAGACCAGGGTTCCAAATCCTCAAGGTGATCTGCCTAACATGGTCTCCACCTCCTTCCTCAGCCCATACACATGCCATTCTGTCCCCAACTCTCTAAGCTTCACCCTCTTTGGCTTTTTTCTCTCAAGTTCTGAATAGTCACAGGGCCTGAAAGGGGTACTTGTTTTGTCCAGCTAATTGTGACTTATTCTTCAGGATTCAGCTCTTCGGGGAGAGCCTTCTCCCCCACATCAGGAAAGTAGATCTTTTAATGTTTTATTTATTTATTTATTTATTTATTTATTTATTTATTTATTTATCTATTTATGCAGTTTGTGTAACACTTATTTGCTTCATGTAAATTAATGAATTATTAAATAATAAGTTAAATATTTGTTTCAGGTCTGTCTTTCCAAATGGTCTATCAGCCATTGAGGGCAGACATGTTATCTTTCTTTTTCATTCATTGCTCTGTTCTTAATTGCTTCACAAAGTGGTTAGCACGTAGTAGGCAGCTCATAAAATAACTTGAATGAACTGAGTGAGATGAAAGCTAAACCAAGATGGGGTCCTCTCACCTATACTATGGTTTACAATTGTAAATCTCCCCTTATGTTTGTTCTTCCTTGCAAGCCCTCATCGTAACCCGTGCATCCCTGTACCTGCTGGTGGGGGCCGACTCCCCGAGGGCTTGAACTCCTGTGCATGCTGATTCATGTCATTACTTGTGCACAGTTTGCTTAGTCATTTCTTCGCATCATTTTTTCCCCAAAGAAGCAGGCAATCTTTCAGATTTTCCTAGTATAATGATTCATTTTTATTATGGCAAATATTAAAAGAGCCGAGTAATTTAATAGACCCAGAAGCTTAAAAGAAGGATTGGGATCTGGAAATATTGAGGCAAACAGAAACCAGAATTCAGGACAGAAGAGGAAGAGTGACAATTCTGAACTGAGGCGCCCAGCGTGCCCGACTAGTAGGGATGCTCCAGGACGTAGCTGGCAATGTTCTTGATGGCCAGCATCATCTCCTCGCAGGTCGGCCGGATCTGGGACTCGGGAAGGATAAAGCCATATCGGCCTTTATCCCGGAGTTCGAAGGTGAAGGCGTATTTGATTCCCTGGTCATAAGCCCAGTCATCAGAGCCTCCAGCAGCAGGATCTGAAATGTGCAAACAGCAGAAAAAAAATCTTTACATCTAGGAAGGAAATTTTTACAAACACCATCTCCCTTTTATAATTACCAATGTTTCACTGTGCCGTGTAAAATGCGTAGGCTAGTTGTCTAGTAAACTGGATCATAAAAGATATGGGGGCTATTTAAAAAAAAAAAATTAGTGCGATGTTACCTCTAAGCCTGCTTTGTAAGAATGATGTGTTTAATACCTTAGGAAGTATGTAATTGTAATATACGAACTTCTCAGTGTGCCTGTAGGCTACGGTAACTATGCTACATTGTCTGTAATTTATTCACAAAACATATAATTTCTGGGAAAAGAATGCATATCTCCTAGGAAAGTCAGAAAAGCTGCATGATGATTGGTGAGAGGAGAGGACTCCAAACCCTGCAGAAACTGTGCCGCATGATGGAATCAGAGCAGCTAGGAGGCAGGGCTGTATCTTCGCCTTCGTTTCCTCGGGGTCTAGCCTATGTCCTTGCATAGGTGAAGCACGGCGAAGTCTGTAACTGTAATTATGATGTCACTGCCACACAGATTATGTATTCATTCATTCACTGGTTCTTCATTCATTTGTTCCTCCTTTTGTCTGTTTAGTTCAGTCAATGACATACAGCCCCCACTCAGCAGCAGGCCATCGGCTCAATGCTGGAGAAGTCAGGACAAAAGAAATACGTGGCCTCTGCCCTCCCGGGTCTCACGGTATAAAATAGGCAAGAGGTTCTCAATATATGAGTAGATGGTTATTTTTGCTAGAACCCCTTCAGAAAATAGTACGTCCTGTTGGATTCAGAGTAGTTTAAAAAAGGACAATAATACAGAAAACTGTGTTTTACATAAAGCTTGAAAAAACCCCTTAGGATTGGAGCCTCTCCAGTCGCATGGGAGTCCCTTTGATGACAGGACTGGGTCTTTTTCCTTGTATTTCTAGTCCTTTCAGTTGCAGGGTAGAAAGAAATCATGCAAGGGCAATGAAAAATATTGGCAGAAATTGAAAACAGAGCCTGCAGAATGTGCTTTTCCAGTAAAGTCTGAGGTTCTGGGGCCTAGTTCCCACCTAGTTCTCTTGCTGTGTGTCTCTTGTCCACCTGTTTGCACAGACCAAGTGACTGGTTAGCCAGGGAAACACTCCCTCCTATGTTTCCCGTGGGCAGTTGTCCTTCTAGATAAAGCTTCTGGGGCATGATCCTGTGTAGTCATCGCTGGCACTGTGGGCTGGGTTGGTTAGTCCTTGGTGTGCCCTTTTCTTGTGCACCCTTCTGTCCCAGTGCTTAGTCCACCTATGTTCACATCTCCTGTTTCCCTGCCATGGGCTGTTTGAAGGCTATGCTGGTCCCTTCCTTCCCTTTCTCCTTCCCTCTTCCCTTCTCTCCACCCTTCCTTTCTTCCCTAGGACCTAGTAAGGGGCTGGCACACCATTAAGTAGATGCTTTACAGGGAACAAATGTTTCCTGAACAGAAAACCGATGACATATTTTATAAAAAAATTCCCTGTCCGGCGGAAGCCACATGCTTTAAATGATTCGAAAGGAAAGGCTCTGGGAGCCATTAGTTGCCGTGTTAGGCATGGGGTCCCTACACAGCTCTGAAGCCAAGACTCACAGATGGTGGTAGCTCCCGGGCCATATGTGTACTTGGTGCCATGCAGCGTGGCCAGTTCTTTCACGGTAGCTTTAGCCAGGGCATTCTGCAAAAAGAGCAGCAGTAAGTGAGTAAGTAAATCAAAGTGCACATGACAAACAAATAAACAAACGGACAAATTAACAAACACACATTATTTTTAAGACATTGAAGAGGTGTAAGTCACAGTTCTGGTTAACGTTTCATGCTTATTTACCCATTTCAGTTTTTCCATCTAACTCAGTCATATGATCCCAGGGATTGCCCCAAAAGAACGCCTTTCCCTAATGCCCCAAGCAGTCACTCTGAGCTTCCCTCTGTCACACACACCAAGTGTCATATTGTGTTAACACCAGTTGCTGACCTCTGAGTTCTCAGGGACTTTTTCTGTCTTTTTTCTCGGCCGTCCCGGGGTCTAGTTCCGGGCTTGTCACTTAGTGGTTGTTCAGTCGCTACTTGTTGGAACTCTGAGGATGGTTAGCACTCTTCTTACCCAATTATTTGAGGATTAATTTATTTATTTTAAGTCATTGTTACAGTAAAGTATGAGTTCTGGGAATAAGTTCTGTTTTAGTCAGAGGACAATCTTTTGCTTCATTTTCTTTTTTATTTACATAGAACTTGGTCTTTTTTTTTTTTAAATTGGGGCTGGAATTCTTGTTTAGGCTTGTTAAACAATTTTGTAAAACCTTAGTTCACGCTAGAGAAATGAGGCTCTAGTGCTCTGTAACTGTCCCAGATACTACATTTATTGACAAAACAAAATGTCACTGTGTATTAAGAGTTAGGTCATATCTCAGGATTAGTTTGGCAAATTTATCTTGTCTCTGGAGCTTGTAAGAGAAAAGTGAGAGGAAAGAAGGTCTTTATGGTTGTGCAAAGAGGTTGTGTGCCTATTACAGGCAAACAAACAAAAATCAAATACATCCAAAATAACCCTTAGCAAAAACACAAACCACCTGGAAATGTGGCAGCTTATAAAGCCAAGGTAAAGCCATGAGAGGGTAACGGGAGTTGGGACAGGAGCATTAGAAACTACACATATGCATGACTCAATAGCCAATGCAATGCTCAGTCCAGCATCGAAATGCTTAGGAATTAGTAGTTGCCAGGGCGTGGGGTAGTTCCAGCTTGGAAGATTTTTAGACTGAAAAATCAGAGAACATTTATTCTGTTTCAAAATGCAGAACATTTGAATTCTAGAATAAGTAGCAAATTTTAACTTATGTGTATTCTTTTTTTCTTAGAAGTAGCATCACCCTTTCAAAGGGCCCATTGCCAGCTGCCCCTGCACTTGGTTCCTCAAGGAAGGCTCCACACCCGGTTCCTCCCTGGACCATAAGTGCTCGAACATCCACTGACACACCGCCTATTTAAATGAATCATTAGAAAAGCAAGGCCTGCAAGGCTGTCTGGGGAGTACAGATCTGAAAATCTGTTTACTGTAAAAGAATAAGCTACAATTCATTCTGGTTATGAAACTAACTATATTTCACACTTTGGCATCATAATTATGTCTTGTACATATGCTTGGAAAACTGTGAGGTTGGTGATAAAAGCAGAATAATTCTGTTTACAACACAGCAACTTCCTTTAGTTCTTTCTCTAATATTAAAACCAGTGTAGTGGCATCTGTAAATGTAAAGTTGATGAGGGCATGTCTGTAAGACTTCAAGGATTCCAGCTCCCGAAGAGTTAATGCTTCATCAACCAAGTGGTAAGTTAGAAAATTTAAAAAGAATTATAAAATTTAAATCATGATTTCCTGGTTTGATCAATTCAAATGATGCAATCAGTTTTTGTGACTAACTTACTATCCTCAGAATTATGGGCAGTAACTTGAAAATTTTAGGGTTTCGCTTTCCTTTTTTTTCCAAGCTGGTAAATTATCATGTACCTTCCCTCACTGCATGGAATCTTTACTGATGTGATCTAAGTGCCTCGTTCCTGTTCAGTCTTACTCTGACTAAACACTAGAGTTAGGTCTTCTCACCACCCATTAGGGCCTATTGCCAAATAGAATTGGAATAATCTACAAACATGGTATAACACTCAGAATAGATTTAAAACCATCTTTTAGCGATGTGAAATGTGGTGAGGTACCAATTCTTTTGGTAGGTAAGCAGTATGTTTTTTACTTTTCTACAATTTCTTTGACTTGCCATTACACAGGACCATCTCTCGGCCATTGTTCTTCTGTAAGGCAGAACCTCTGATCCTAAAAAAGTTTTATTCCTCCCCTAGTTACCTTCTCCAGGCTTTTCATCTGTTTGTTTCTTTTTCCCCCTTAAGCCTTGAACTGCTACTTTTATTTAGTAGAAATATGATTCTAATAAGCTCCAGTGATCTCAGGTACAGCATGTGACCATAGTTAACAATACTGTATTAAATACTTGAAGGTTGCTGTGAGAGTAGAGCTTTAATATTTTCAGCATAATGGCAATAACTAAATGATAATTATGTGAGGTCAAGGATGTGTTGACTGATGTGGGAAACATTTTGCAATATATACATGGATCAAATAATCATAGTACTAGCATATTACAATATGCTGGTTATGTCCCAATAAAGCTAGAAACAAAAAGATAGCTGATTCTCCAGGGTTGGTCCCAAATGTGAAAAGTTAGAAAGACTAGAGAGGATTAAAGACAAGAAGATCATTGCCATCATCTACGGAACTCCTGTATGTTGGTTGACCTTCAAGTCTCTCGATATTTTTTTGGTGTAACATAGTATTTGAGTTATCCAACAAAACCTAAGGGGTCTGCCTACTCATGATCTGTTACTTTGTTTGATTTAATCAACTTATCAATCTAGCCATAACTTCTGTTAGGATCACACAGAAAATTCCGTTTGCCTTTTCTCGAAGTGATAACCAAGTGTTTTGTAATCTTCATAGGCATCTTTTGGAAACAGCTGCTCTGCCTGTGATGCTGAAGCAACATCTAAGACTGATGTTATCTTAAAACTGCCATCATCATGCTCTGTCACTGGTGCGCGTTGCAGGAACACTCAGTTTATGCCTCAGTCGTAGCTCTCCTTGTCCTCAGGGGCTCTCTCATCTGGGTATCTACCTCGTCACTCACCTTAGGGGCATCACCTTATCACATCTTTCAGAGACACTCACCTTCTAATGAAGGTGAGCCTCCATTCTTTGCATAGGCGAGTGTGCTGGTGCCTCCACTCTCTCAGGCTTGCTGTGCCTCCCCTGTTGCTTCAGAGCTAGGTTTCCTTGAACTCATCCCTGTAGACCCAACCTTGTCTCTCCTTACCTTCATGACTTTAAGCATCCTTCTCCCTTTGTTAGACCCCCCCCACCTTCTTTCCTTTCTCACGTGGAAAATTGCTATTGTTCTTCAAGATTCAGTTTATAATGTCACCTATCTTTGTTAGGCTGTCGGAACTCTCTTAGGGAGCACTGAGTCCCTTCCTTTGTGAAGGCTTACACTTCTATCAGAGCTCCTATCACTCAGTGCTGTAATTAGTTTTGTTGCATTTATTTGCGCCTGCCCCCCACCCCCACCCTCCCCCGGGTGAATTCCTTGTGAGAAAGGATTCTTGGCTATTCATTTTGTATCCTCAGCAGGTTGCATAGTACCAAGCACATGGTTGGTTGATTGAATCTCATTCTAGGACTTAGGGGCATTACCGATTCAGGGCCTGATTTGGAAGCAGGTGCGGCGTACTGATCTTTGCAGAGGCTGAACTGTGACCCACCTGAGTGGAGACTGGGATGCTTGTGGGGAGGGCGGCAGTACCATATAGTGTTGGCTGATGGGTCACCACATTTAGTCATTGACCTCTGCTGTGGGTTTACTTACTTCCATTAATATTGAAAAAAAAAAAATCTGTGAACCCTTTCTCTCAGCCTCTCAAAGCCAAGAGACAAAAAATTCAGAACAGACATTAAGCAACCAAAATATCATATTTTAAATTCCAACGATCTTAACAAAAATCCCTGGAATCATTGTGGGCCTTTTCTTTTGAAGAGTTCAAATACTTTCACAAGTGTTAGTCATTTATCTTCCCAACATTATCTGTCCACATTTCATTGATACAGAATTTTGCAGCAGAACGGAATGCCATGGGGGGGCAGCATGCCTGGTGCGAACGTTTCAACAGAGCTGGGTGACTGACCCCTGCCAGGAATGGGAGAGGGGGAGGTGATCCCTGCACTTGCTAAAATGTTAGAGTGGTAACTCCTTTCCCTTGTATGGCTCTGTAAAAAGGGACAAAGGCAGCTGACGGAAGTCTCGCGGGAGCAATCGCACATCAGAGTGTGATCCACATCTTGAAAAACTCCAATTAATGACACTTTCTATAATAACCTGTCGTTTGAGGGACATCTTACATCTTTGCTCAATGGATTCAAAATAAGAACTAACATTTACATAAACTTTAGACTCTACAAAGAACTCTTGATAAGAGCTAGATATTTTTATCCCCATTTTACAGATAAAAGAACTGAAACTCAGAGAGGATAAAAGAACATGCCCAAGGGCATGCAGCCCTGGTAAGTGGCTGACTCGAGCTAGATTCTTCTTGCTTTAAATCCTGTGCTCTTTTTCACTTCTCCTTGTGGCCTTCGCACACTTCAAAAGAAGTGTTGCTGGAGCTGGTTTTACCAATTGTAAAGAACAGAAGAAAGCTAAATATAAATCAGCCTCAGAGAAAACGTTGCTTTCAGTCAAGGCCAAACATAACGAGCCTTTATTAATCCTCAGATATGAATTTCCTACCACATCTTATGCATGTTCTCTTTTGTCACCTGTTTTCTTAGAAAGAGGCCTTGGTCATGCAGCAAAAGACAGAGTCTAAAGTGTCACATCTAACTCAAAGCCCAAGAGACAGAGGACCAGGGTAACGGTTCTCCAGGCTCTGAGCTCCAGGGGGGCTGGGGAGATGAATAAAGTGAGGGTGTTTTTTCCCAATGACCTGTTCCCAGGTAACATGTGATCAGGAAGCCCCTGCCTCATGACTGAGCTCATGGTCCTCATTGCAGCCTCCATGTATACAACCAGTGTCAAGACCGGGGACTCTGCCTTCTAATCTTCCACTGGTCCATTTTTATAGTGCAAGAAAATGAAGGCCCCCAAACTGACTTGAGGTCTGAGCCAATTCAAAGGAAATTTTCCTCAGAACTTTGTTTCTTCCTAGAAGTCCTGTGTTTAACCATCTATCTGATGGATACATGAGATAATGGAAGCATCAAAATGATCTTTAACTGAAGCTTCCTTCCTTCCCTCCTGTGATAATGGGGAACTTAAACCAAGGGACCAATGAAGAATTGAACTTTTATAATTTTGAGGCAAAAGGGAAAGCTTGCAAGGCCTACAAGCAGGTGCTGAGGAGAAGGCCTTTGGGACTTTAACAAACAAATATGTTTCTGAGGAAAAGGAAGAGAGCAAGCAAGCACGCGCCCGGTTGCAGAGCCCTGAGAGTAGAGAAGGACGAGGAGTCAGAGGCAGGCTTGGCTTAGGAGCGCAGGGCCTGCTGTCTCAGCAGGGCCCATGGGGAGTGTGGGAATGTTTGCAGTGATGTAAACCAAATTTTTTCTTTGGCTGATCTACAGACATATTTTTAAGCTCTTTAGAATTCAAGGAAAATGTGAAGTGTGAGTCAGCTGAAGTTTCAAAGTCCAGAGATTTGTGTATGTGGTGTGTGTGTGTGGCGGGGGGATGGTGCTTTTTCTAAATAAATATGAAAAAACCAGTGCTGCAGAATGGGAATGGACAGGGTCTCCTGCATTTCAGATTTGCAGAACATTGTAAACTGTTTGTGAGAAGGGTGTAAGATCCTGTGAAAGCCAGGCACCTTTGGCTGGGAATGTGACTCGTCCTTATCTTTGTTTAAAGCAGGGTTTCTCCACTTTGGCTCGCTTGACATGTGGGCTGGGTATTTCTTTGCTGTGGGGCCGTCCTGTGCATTGTAGAATGTTTATCAGCATCCCCTGGCTTCGACCCACTCCAGGCCAAGCACTACCACAGTTATGACAACCAAAGATGTCTCCCCAACACTGCCAAATGCTCCTTGGGGGCAGGGGAGGGGGCAACATTAGTTTAAAGGAAAGTCAGATACAGGACATAATCATGGCAAAAGAGTGCATTTTGTAGAAAAAAAGTTAAAAAGTCAGGTAACTGGCTTTAAAGGTGCTCTGAATAATCTTTATTTTCCTCTGTTGACAATGGCATAAGTACCACTGCTAGGTCTATCCTGCTAAAATGTCACTTTACCAGCAGGGTTGACAGATATAGCAAAAAACATGGGATTCCCAGTTAAATGTAAATTTCAGATAAATAAAGAATACTTTTTAACTATAAGTCTGCCCCATGAAATATTTGGAACATACCTAAACACTAAAAATTATATGTTGTTTTTTTGAAATTCGAATGTAACCGGGAGTCCTATATTTGACCTGGCAGTCCTATTTCCCAGGTTACTGGCTCCAGGACCCCACTTTGACACCGGATTCATTCTGACATTCAAGCTTCTCCAGGATCTCGTTACCTCACTCCCACTCTCACGAGAACACTCAACACAGCCTGGCCCTACTCTTTTCCCTCCTCAGCTCCATTTTCAGTCCCACTGTGGTACATTTGTTAGCTCCTCTCTCTGCCTCAAGTGCCCTCTTCCTTCCTCAGCCACCCCAGTTCTGCCCATTCCTCCAGGCTCAGAACAAATTAGGTCTCCTCTCTGGAACCTTCATTGAATAGCTTCATCACACATTGCCATTTCCCTGCCCTGAAGTCCTACTTTTGTGCCCAGTTGGAGACTCCTATTCGGTACTTCTCTTGTACAGCATCACATAGCTGAGTCTTCTCATTTCAACAGGATCCTACCTTCCCTATCAGAGGAACCATGGTTTATGCTGAGCATTTAATAGGTGTTCCATGAAATTTCTGGTAATTGCCTGATAAGCCATGTACTGACCAGGCCCTAGGGGAGAATTTTAACAGGCTAAGAGGTCACTTATAACGTAATAATGGTAAGTCAGCAACCAGTTTCTCTAGTCAAAGAAACTCTGAAGTTGTTATTGGAACATATTCTGTCTTTTAGGTGAGATTACAAATTCTGAGAAAATTCCGGAAGCAGATGTTTTGTGCCTCCAGTCCTGTTTGCCATAGCTGCTGGTAGCCTGCCTGACAGAGAGACTGTGGCCTCCTCACCCTTGTTATTAGGCAGGGACAGGGTGACAGCTGTGATTGGGTGTGCTCATGGCCCTGCAGTTGTCCTCCTAATCACAGTTCTCTTCCCTCGGATTTTTATGTTTATCTCTAACCAGAGCCTTGCCCTATGCTCGCATGCTTGGGTAAAGTCCTGGATTTCTATCTTGGTGGCTCATTAATTGAAACTTTAATTAAGAGGGAGTGAGGTGCCACTAGACTAGAAGGTGTTAGACTTCAGAATGAGCTTTCTATCTTTTGGTCAAGTTTAATAATTTTTCAGTAAGACTGTCATTTTTCTCCTGTTAATTGAACATACCCGTGAAAGTACAGCCACAACCACCAGGACTGATCCCTGAGAAGGCAAGCGCCTCAGCTGACACATGTAAATCCTTAGCGAAGTCCAGGGGCAGAAACATGAAGGACTTTATCTGATGAGTGACAGCTACATGGGGTACCAACAGGGAACATGGCCACGCCAGTATGTACGTGTGTCTTGGGAAATTGGGGGAGCCTAGGAAATTCTTCCAGACCTAATAGTTCTAGACCATGGGCTGCCTCTATTACTGTTGTTGGCTTAGCCAAACCTTTATTGTCTTAGTTGGAAAATGAGGAAACAACCAGAGAAATTCCAAGATTTCCAGCTATAAAATTCAGTGCTTCTAATGCAGAAATGTGGTGTGAGATGCATGCCCTTTTGTGAACCTTTGCAGAGTGAGCACACATCAGTTTCCTATTTGGTCAGCCTGGGGAATGGGTCAGGATACTTTGGTGACCTGTTGTTATTCTGGGTTCCTGCTTTTGAACTTAGAAGTGGCATAATAACTATTACCATTAACAGTGCCGTGTAGTGCTCTTTAGGGGGAAGGTGTACTGAAGATTGGGAGCTTCTCCATACACAATAAATGCAAAAATATGAATAGATTTAGGAACCTTTTCAATTATGTCTCCTAGTTATTTTTCCTCTGACAACAAAGAAATCATACAAACTAACATTTCATTATCCTTTAGAATTTTGAAAATATAAGTATATTCTTTATCTGGGCCTTAAAACTTCCTTTGAAGATAGTGATAGTTTTGTATTGAAGATGTCAACACTGAGGAACTGGACCTTCCATTGGAAGGTCACAGTGCACTTTCTATTCATCCTTTAAGGAATATAGTATATGTAAAAGCGGCGTGCAAACTGCAAAGCATTATGCATGTAAGATGCTCTTACAATCCCTCATACTTTTTTTTAAAACTGATCTGATGAAGATATATTATTGGGTAACTTTCTTTGTAATACATGCAATTGCTTCTGTTCTGTTCTTTTACCTCAGTGGTCTTTTGCATTCCTATCTCTGCCTCTCTTCCCTCTGAAGTTTGTCTCATGATATGAGCAATCGTCTGGCAATCTATATGTAAGATCTTTCAGAAATAAGCAACATAAATATTTATCATGACTCAGATATCAAAGGATTGCTACTTTCTGATATGTCCTAGATTTGGACTGAATATGCTAATATAAGTACAGAATAATTCCTTCAGCCTAGAGTCTTATTCTCCTTGAAGCACTTTTTTGGACAACAAATATAATCTTATAAAGTTTGTAAGTATATAGAGAAATTAGAATCATATATATATATATATATATAGTCATATATATATACACATATACACACACACCAAATTTTGTACAAGACAAAAATCTGCTTTGCATTTATTTAAGAAAATTCTGACTTATTTAAAATAATGTGGTATGCCCAGAATTTATCCTATTAATTTTTCCTGCCTTTTGTTTTCTACTGTGGGGTCACATTTTTTTTTTTAAACTGGGAATTAATATGGGGGCACTAGATTTGGATGGAACATTCATCTTTTTAGATCAAGACTTTTACTTTTTTCTTGATATCCTCATTACAAATAATAACCATGAAAAAGCTAATATTTCTCTTTTTGAGGGACTCAAATTCTCTTTTGGCTATACATACATTTGTAATAATGCTATAGTTATGAGCTCTAGCAAAGTGTGCTTAGGAAGTAAGTGAATTGGATTTATACAAAATAAGAGAAAGACTGAAAGGGTCTTTCATTATTCAAAAGATTTAAAATTGATTTGAAGTGCCAAACTAAATTCAGATTTCCAAGTGAATCAAATAATCAAATAACATTTACCTTAGATTTTACTAGTGGCATTTAAATATTTCTTTTAAGCTACCAGGTTAAAGTTTGATCATAGAAAAAATTATTGGAAATTAACTTTTAAATCAATGAGTATAATATAAGTACAATTACATTTTGCATTTTAGTCACCTATCTTATCATACTCTAAAAAAGATGAGAAGTAGTATGTAATTTTCCTTGAATTTATTAATTTTGTGAATATAAAAATAAATATCCAAGATAAGATTATTTTGGTTTTTGCTTTTTTTGAGAATAGATTGTAAAAATTTTACTTTGATATATTTCTGTTTATTATACTTTTTTGCTAATTTGAATTTAAAAACAATTTTGAAGGACAGGATTTCTAATATCTTTTTTACTATTCCCTCTCTTTCCTTGATTTTCCATGAAGAAGTGGCTGTTACAGGAGTAGTGGTGGCTTGCATTGTGAGGGAGTGGCTTCCCATCACTGGGGGCACATGTGAACTGGCCTACTAAATCCACGAACTCTGAGTCAGAGTCTTTTCCTGAGTAAAACTACAACAGAAGGCAGCAAAAATTATTCAAGAGATTCTAAAAGTACAACTTGGCTTTTTTTTTTTTTAAAGGATAATCTGTAGACTTTCAGAGTAGCCCAGATACTGTGTTATTATTGTATGGAGTGACGAAGTTTTCATTTAAAGGAACTTGAATATTCTCTCAAATTAAGAAACACCATTGAAACTTTGTGAAGCAGTTCCATTTCAAAGAATACTTTAAGCATTAGTCTTTTAGAATTTATGTTTAAAACCAGTTTCTATTAAGTAAACTGGATACTCTAGTTATTGTTATACTTAATATGGTTTATAATTTTAGTTTTACTATTTTACTTATTAACTCATTAGTGCTTAGTTATTATGACTGTCTTTTTCTCTTCTAATATAGTACAATTTAAACATATTCACATGAATTAAGCAAATGACATACCCTCACCCCTTCTCCTTTGGTGGCCAGAAATCTGGGGCTGCAATGAGAGCTGACCCGCCCCCTCTGGGGTGGCAGGCCTCTGAACATCCACTGGAAACACTCACGGTCCAAGTATAATTGGAAAACCGAAATAGTTAATGGTTCCAACTAATGATGTTTTCCTTTGTGTTTTGGCTACAGATAGGGAAAACAGGGAGCTTTCTGAAAAATAGCAATTTTTTTTTTAAGAAGGACCTGGCCAACTATTGTATTAGCTATCATTTTTTTTTAAGAGGCTGAGTTATTTTTCCATTTTGCTCTTCACAAAATATTTACAGCATTACATGTTTGACTTTGTCTCTGAAAAGCTGAATCTGAAAGTACAAAACAATAATTCCCTGTTGTTAAAGTTACTGAGTCTTCAAATTTATGTATTTATGTAAGCCAAATATCTGTGTCACTATCTAAGAGGAATACCTTTTTTTTTTTTTGGCATAACTCAAATGCTTTAAATCTTATACTTGTTCTTTTAGATCACTGGTCCCAACTTCTGGCAGCCAGATGTTTCATAAATTAAAAAAGAAATTATTTGAAGAAGACAAACCTGCTTCTTTAAAAAATATGCATTGATGTGTGATATTTGTTAACTATATAATTTAGCTTCTCATGTAGTTATATCTTGATCCTCCAACAAGATTGCTAGTTTTTTGAGTCAGGGAAATTAAATTTTTTGCATTATTTTTTATAACTAGTGAGGACCCATTCACATCATTTTTCCATTGATTGATTTACTTTTGTGTCTCACCTAATCAAACAGTGAATTAAGCAATTTTAGGAACTCATCACTTAACCCAAGTCAACCAAATATGCCACATTCCTAATGACATCTGCCATGCCCTGCCTATGTCAGATCCAGCTCAAGGCAACTTGACAAAATTGACTTTCTGATTAAGATTATGTATGAGATGAAGGAAATTGTTGATTATCCCAGATGCCACCGAAATCATCATGTGAGTCAGTACTGTGGTGAAGCAGGAGGAGGTGGAACTATTGTAGTTCTGAAGATTAGTGTATAAGCCCCATGCTGGGGACCATTCCCTGCATCAAAATCATATTTCTTTTAGCTAATTTATCTAGCCAATTCTAGATTCCCTATAAATCTGTTGTAAACTTTTGCTTCTATTACCAAAAATCATTCACGAAAGTTGAAGAAGTGGTCCTTATAGATTTTTTCCAGAAATAAAGTTTAAAATATTTTAACAGTGAAATGCCATATCTACTGTCATGACTACTTACCAACTCAGCATTATTCTCTGTGAGTTTGTAATCATAGGAGTAAGGATAAAGCATCATCTGGGAGTAGGAGTGGATTGTCAGATACGCTTTGATGGAAGACAGGTTGCTGCGGATGAAATTTGCCAGGGCCTTGGACTCTTTCTCAGACTCTGCAGCAGGTCCACAGTACGTTTCATCACAGGGATTTCGAGAGGCTCCAGTTTCTAGAAAAAACATATATTGTCATCAATGGTAAATGATCATCTATTGAGGTTCTCACAGGGCATGTTTCAAACTTTCAAATTAGAGAGTTAAAAATAAGTGGTTGTCACAGAACTACTTATCATCCTCATGTATGTATATGTTATAAAATATGTACATATTTAGTAACAAGATTAGGATAGTATGTTTTTTAAACTAACAGGGTAATAAGTTGCATGTGAAATCAGCAATGTTTCTCTCTGTAGTATTATATAATCAGATCAATATAGTGTACGAAAATTAATATCCATGAGAAATTTCCATATTATTGTAATTGTTTTTGAGAGTCAAATCACAAAATTATAATTATATCACAATTTTATTTAAATAACTATTTAATGATGGTCTCCTCTAGATAGCTGCTCCACAAGTAGTAGGATTATGCCTGGTTTGTTCAGTCTTGTATTTCCAGCATCTAGCACAGCTGGGAACACAATAGAGCATATAATACATTTTTACTGACTTAATAAATAAATTTCATTATCTATGCTTTCAGAAGTTAGAACTCTAAACTATAAAATTTTATATTTTTTCTTGTTTTAGACACTGTTGTGTTTTCTGTGTACTGTTCCTCTGGTGCTTCTCAAAAGATACATGCAAAACGGTCAGCCAGATACTCACTGCACCACCCAGCATCAAAATTCCTGTTGGGGTCTGTGCCAATGCATTTAGTTCCAGCATATACGGAACGGGTCTTTCTCCACATTCGGTTCTGAAAGTAGATTATCTGGTTAAAACACCCATAACAGAAAGTGGTTGGTTTTAATTTGATTAGTGCCTCTCAGTATTGGTTCATATACCTTTGTCCAGGTGTAGACGTAGCCATCAATATTGAACACAGGCAAGACATAAAAGTCTAACTTTTCAAGAAATTCTGTCATGTGGATCTCACGTCCATAGGTGCGAACAGCCTGTGTATGAAATATGAAGAAGAATTTCATGAAAAAATGGAATCTATGATGCTGCTAAAATTTACATAATCTGGATGAATGTTGACTTTGGTAATGAAAGCAGTGTCCTCTATTAAGGTAAATATTATTAATATTTATAAAATAACAAAATACTACTGATAGTTTTGTTTAAAACACTTGTTTCTAATTTTTCTCTATTTTCAGGATACTCTATTTTATCTTTATGTAACCAATATAATTATTATTTTTTATTTAACTTTAGAGATGAATAAAGATTTAACAAAATTAAAGACTGCTAAAGAACTTACGAGGTCTGTCCAGAAGGTATCTAGCCAAGTACTATGAAAAATAGAGACATTTATTGAAGATACAAGATACCAGAAACATTGTACATAGGACAATGATGCCTCAGTCCCCTTCAAAGTAGGCACCTTGGGACCCCACACAGTTCTTCCAGTCTCCATCAGCTGCCCTGTCATATTTTCATGAATCTCATCAACAGTCTGAAATCTCTTCCCTTTCAAAGGTCATTTTAGTTTTGGGAAAAGCCAGAAGTCACAGGGTGCCAAACCTGGGCTATAGGGGAGCTGAGTCACCTGGGTGATTTGATGTTTCACCAAAAAACTACATGAGATACGAAGCATGAGTGGGTGCATTGTCGTGATAAAGCTGCCCATCACCAGTTGCCCATAGTTGTGGCCTTCTGAGCCATCCAAATAGTTTCCGCAGAGGAATGTTCAAGCTTAATGCAAAATTTGATACAGATTCATTGCTCTACTTGCTCAGCCATTTTGAATGCAATGACCACACAGTACACATGCTCACTCAATGGCATGTACCATCCCCACTGACTAGTTACAGTGAAGTCGTCATTGTTCATGCATGCACATTCCAGTCCATGCTCCTTGGTGGCTAGGTTACGTAGATGTTGCACAAATCATTCTTGTTATATTAACAATGGCTGGACTTTTTCTGGACAGACCTTTGGGTATATACTCACTTCCTTTTCAATAATAACTGCAATAACTTGTTTTTCAAAGTTAGCAGGATATGAGGGTGAGACCCATTCTAGTAAGTAAGGAATGTCTATGGGCAGCTGTGCATATTTCTCATAATATCATCTAGAAAATTTATTTAATTTCTATAAAACCTCCTGTAGATGGCCTCACCAGTATGGCCATCATGGAAGAAGAATGAGGAACTCTTCCATTATAAAGTGAGCGTGCACTGATGAATTTTGGGGAGACTCTCAATGAGGCTCCAAGCTGCACAATGATGGAAGTCTCCTTCTTACTCTTCTTTCTTCAGAACAGAACTCTATTAAGGGACTGGACTAGTTCTCCATGCTAAGTAATGTGGGCACTTATCTATGAATGAGGACCTCATGCTGATTTATTATGTTCTCTTAGTCACAGTCCCTCAGCCCCAGAGTTATTTTAAAGTGACATTTAACTCTTCCCTAGGCTTGCTTGAATAGACTTTAAGATATTTAAGGCTTCTGTGTATTAATGGTTTTTGTATACTCTTTGTGACTCTATGTGTGTATGTTCATTATAATAACATGTGGTAAAGCAAGGGCTTTTTAGGTTGGAGGAGCTATAGAACCATGTCCTTTTAGTGGTCTACAGTTGGAGATAATCAAAGTAATGATAAAAGTTCTTTCCTTCTAGAGGACAGATGGCGAGACACCCACTGAAGTTAAATGGTACCAATTGGATACATAAAATGTCTTGAAACCAAAACCATACAAATAGACCCAGAAGTGCCTCACAGAAATTATACTGTATATAATAATATTCTTGTATTTTAAAGCACTTTAATATTTTAAACCTTGAATTTTGAAATAATTTTAGACTTACAGAAGAGTTGCAAATACAGGGAGTTCCCATACACCCTTCACTCAGCTTTCCCTAATGTTACCGTTTTACATAACCATGGCACTGTGATAAAAGTGATACCCTTTGGTACAATACTATAAACTAAACTACAGGCTTTACTCAGATTTCACCAGTTTTTTGACTGATGTCCTTTTTCTGTTCTAAGACTTCACATTGCATTAGGTTGTCATGTCTCCATAGCCTCCTCTTATCTGTGACAGTTCCTCAGTCTTTCTTTGTCTTTTATGACTTTGACACTTCTGTTGAAGAGTCATTTTCAGAAATGACTCCGGTTATTTTGCAGAAAGTTCCTCAACTAGGTTTCTCTGATTTTTAAAAATAATTGATTAGAGAGAGGTTATGCATTTTGGGGAAGAATACTGCAAAGACAATGTGCCTTTTCAGTGGGTAGTATCAGAAGATACATTGTATTGATTATGGCTTATACTGGTGGTGTTAACCTTGATCATTTGGTTAAGGTGGTTTGTGCTAGGTTTCTTCATTGTCAATTTTACCTTTATAATTTGATACATATTTTTGAGGAGATACTCCAGACTGCAAATATTCTATTTCTCTTTAAACTTTTACCCACCAATTTTTGTATCTATCCATTCATTTCCCTGAATTAATTATACCTGTGGTGTTCTAGTGGTGATTTTCTATCTTGCTCATTCTTTGAACATCCGTTAGTTGTAATTCTGTAAGAAAGACTTGTTCCTTCCTCCTCTTTATTTATTTATTTATTTATTTATTTACTTAATCATCTATTTATATCAATAGGGGCTCATGGAAATTTTAAAATTTTAGTTTTTAAAGGGCTTTCAAGTATATATTATTGTTATAATTAGAGGGAATGAAAACAATATATTTAGAGAAGGGACCACTAGGTACTGTTTTCTTTTATTCTGAAGTATGCAATGATTATTATTCAGGAGGTAATGAACAAGTTAGTGGTTTATACACAATCATTAACTTTTATCCACTATACTACAGATTAACCTCTCCACCAAAAGTGGGTGTGAAAGTTCAGGTGAGTGAAATTCAAGTAAATACAATTTTCTGTTTTATTTTTAAAACCGTGCCTTATAGAATTCTTTTGGTGAAAGTTGAAGCTAATATCCAAAAGTGGGAACTTGAAATTATGATTTTTCTGTTAATATTCTCCTTTAGCTAGTTTATAAGGAATTGATTGAAGTAAAATAACACTTTCTATTTCCCTCTGCCCAGAATCATTCTATATACTGACCTCTCTCACAAACCACTGGCAAAATGCTGGGGAAATCCACTCTCTGGCGTGGAAACCACAGTCCATGAAAATGGCAGGCTTATTTGGTCCAGGCTTGCCAACCTGTTGCAAACAAAAGGAAAACTCAGGCTTTGTCATATTCAGGGCTCAACATTCGCTGCATTTCTGAGCTTTGAACTCAACAGGTGAAACTTGATAGCAGCAAGAGATATACCCCATGATTAAATTAAAGTGTGATAGTGGCACAGTATGTTCTTGCCTCTAGACACCCACAGTGTTTGCGCTGAAGGCTTACGTGGCTGTTTATTATTTTTATTAAGCTTGACAAGCTCATATTTTCAGAAGATGCTTGATTACTCTGCTTAATTGTCCTCATGCGAAAGTTATTCTCAGCTGCTATGATTAAGTGACATGACCAAGACTGGATAAGTAATTAGAAGTAATTGTGATTGTTGTTAATCTTGTAAGAATTTTTCCTTCTCTCCCACTTATTCCTTGTCTTTTTATGTTCTTCATTAGAATTATGTGACCTAAATGGCATTAGAGGATGACAGAAACAAATTGTCGATAAGCTTTGTAAAGTTGTCTGAAAGACATGAAGTTTATGAATCTTTTTAGCAAATGGATTTGCAAACAACATCTGGGAGAGAAGAATTTCATCAAGGTAGATGATCATTTACATTGCTTAGAGGAGTGTGGTTAAATTTATAGGACATCTATTTTATTGTGTTTTTCCTTTTGAATCAATCAACATAATGATTTAAAAATCCACATATGATAAAAGAATCTGGGGAATCTCATTCTCTGGGGGAATATAGGTGGGGAAAGAATTATAACAATGTTTGGGATGAGTATATCTGTGAAACAGATGTTAATTTGTAAAATTCATTGATTTAAAGCCCTCAGATCTGGCAAGGTCATGGTTAAAAGCAATTACCTTGAGGAGGTACATAGTGCGTCCTTCAAATGTGGTACCGATTGCACTCCGAGAGATGAGGTCTGGATTCTCACTGGCAACTTGCTGAGTCCAAGCTTCTATCTATCAAATAGAACCATATGGATTAATGTGACATTCTTGGTTTGGCTCCCAAAGTAATGTCTGACTAAATGATGTACACATCATACCGTTTCCCAGTTGTTGTACTTCTCGTAACTGTGTCCAGCTGCACGAACTTGGCTATCAAACTGAGCCTCCAGCATAGATCTCAGGTTGCTTATCAATACCCTGCAATAAACCAAAATGGGTGCTCCTGTGAACATAAGTGTATTTCCCAATGAAGATACGCGAAAACTGCTTTAGTAGGCAGTACAATACATTCTCCATAGAGTCACTTGTATTCTGTGATAGTTCCTAATCTTCTTCAACTTGAGCTGATTTTCACAAATGGTGAGTAAATCACTGAGAAAGATACTGTAGAGTGTGAGCAAGGTAGGCTCTTCCTGGGTGGCCTAGGGCCTAACACTTGAAAAACGGTTTATCCTGGTACCGGGGACATTCTAGGTCAGCGCCATGGGATGCCACAGAAAAGTATGCACTTAAGCCCTATTTGTGATCTTTCTTCCTCCGGACATTCCTGTTAGCACTAAAAGTCCCGTGTCCCAGGAACATACTCAGTCCCAAGTAACCTGGGATAGTTGGTCATCTGACTTCTCTCTCTCTGCTTTTGAGAAAAATATCTTGATGGGTAGAAATTCAGAAATATTAACAAGCTAAAGATTTATAAAACAAAAGAATACTGAGTTTAAAGACCTAGTGTCTGCTTGCCTGTCTTTTGACTCTTTAAAGTAATCTATGAATGGTTCTGTAGCAAGGTAATTGAAAATTGGTGATAGAGCTTTTGAGGCCTGTTTATTTCTATAAATAATTGTTCAGGTGAAAGTTCCTACTCTCAGAGACAGGCCCAAGGGTGTATGTATATATGCCTTAATTTCTTTGCTACTTTTGAGTGGAAAGTGTGTTCTGAAGGAACAAAATATTGTGAGCATTAATGTCCTTAATTACAGCTCTGTGAATATTATGGACAAAGGCCAGGTAGTAGAAACTTCTGTTAACCACAATCAAGCCTTGAAATATTTTTATCTGACACACTGAGAATTGCAGCCTCACATCAAAAGTCTACCTCTCTTCCGTTCGACCCAAGGGCATTCCGATGAAGTATGGCCGAGACAGCCTCTGAACCTCCCTCCTCCTGGGCTCTTCTTCATTTGGTTAACTTGGACATGAACTTCTGTATGTTCATAGAAAATGCGATCAAGTAATACTAAATGACACTTGCTTCCTAGCAAAAGATAAATTTTCTCCTAAGGTAGGTTTTTTGTTTGTTTATTTTTTATTTTATTTTTTTTTAAGAAAAGGAGCAGGTTTTAAAATTTATTCTGTGGAAAGAAAATCTTCTGATGAGTTGTCATTAGTACTTTGTTAGTGCATTAGTTTCTATGGCTGCTGTAAACTACCACGAACAACATGAATTTGTTATTTTACATTTCTGTAGGGGAGAAATCCAACATAGGTCTCTCTAGGCTAAAATCTGGAAGCTCTCAGGGAGAACCTGATTCTTTGGCCTCTCTATCTGCTAGAGACACAGTCTTTGGACCTTTGCTCTACTCTTCACCTTCGAAGCCAGCAGCAGCGGCTCAAGTCCTTCTCACGCGGCATCATTTGACTTCTGCTTATGCCTCCATCTTCCAACTTTCAGGACCTTTGTGTTTACAGTGGACCTATTTGGACAATTCAGAATAATGTGCCTATTTTAAGTTCAGCTGCTTAGCAACATTAATTCCATCCACAGCCCTAACTCCTCTTTGCCAATTAGCATAATGTGTTCAAATGTTCTGGGGATTAGGACATGTAAGTTTTGGAGGGATCATCATTCTGCCTGCTATAGTTAGGGACAATGATTATAGTAAATTCCATAATTGTATGCAACACCTACATTAAACTGTTAGGGAAGAAGAAGTAGAAGAAATCCTAAATTAGGAATCAAAAGATCAGGGTCATCTTGCTTAACTCATAAATTGGATTCAGAAAGTAAATTTCATTTCTGGGCCTTAATTTTATAATTTTGAGAATGAGAGCATTTGATTAGCTGGTATTTAATGTTCTTTTCAGTTCTTTTTCTTTTTTTTTCCCTAGTTCTAAGATGCAATGACGATTCAAATGTACAGGTCGTGATCATTTACATAGATGTCTTCCAAGGTTTATGAAAAAAATTAAGCTATGGTCAAATTTCTACTTAACATTTTCATAAAATTCAGGAAAACACAGAGGAAGCTAATATCTAGAATAGAGGTAGTTTAGGAGAATGACTTTCAAATAGAAATAAAAATGAAAACCTTGAAAACTTAAAAAAATTGGCAAGCAAAAACTTTTAAGAAAACGATTGTATCCTAAGATTATCAAATTAAAAGAACAAATCATGCCTAACAAGGATGAACTTCTCTGATCAAATGACAAAACTAAATATTAAAGAAGAAACAGTAAATGATATCTATTTTCACTTTAACAAGGTTTTCCATGGTCAGTGAGCAGGTAATACAGCATCTCGGTCATATGGCTTCTTAGTGACCACCCAGAGAAGAGAAATCAGTTCATTGTTCCCAGGGGTTCCACAGCCTCAAGACTTTCCCTAGACTTTTGTACCTAAGAACATAACCATGGAGATGATCTCTGACCTATCGGGGACCAACCCTGAGTGGCAGGGGCAGCAGAGCTCACAGCACATCTCTGCCCTTCCTCCTGCACCCAAACTTCAAATCCAAATTATTTAGGAGAATCAGTGACTATGTGGGGGTTGGTGTTTTGTTTGGTACTAACATGAGATATTCTGTTAGCATTATTACTATGTTAAATATTAAACATTTTCATCAATAACCAGGACAAAGAAGCATAAAAAAAGGTAAATTTAAGATGATGCCTAAGAATAAAAATATCCTCCAGTAACTCGCAAAACAGCATCAGAATGAGGCTGAAATGTGGTGCTGACTTTTGCCTGAAGGCAGGGAATTGACCTCAAATGATCTTTCCAGCCCTATGATTATTTGATTTTATTAGACTTAGGACAAAGTACTACTTTAGCTATATTACAAAATATTATTACTAAATAATGAGTTCCTATTCTAGGAGATTAAAACAATGCCTCTTAATGTAATACAGACCACATTACAGCTCCAAAATACAGAGGCATGTACACTATTTTATACTTTTATACGTTCCTTTTGTAGTGCTATGCAACTTCACTTTTTTAAATGCAAGCAAATTAGATAACAGGCACTCCCAACAAAGCAACGAACACAATGCCTGAGAAGGAGAGACTTGACTCAGTTCTCTTCGCCTTTCAGATTCCTGACAGAGGGGTATTTGCTCAGTTCCTGGCCTGCGTGCCCAGTGCTGTTGAAGAACACTACTATGTACCTGCTGTTCTGCGAGGACACTTTCCTGTGCAAATCTGAACGGTGTAGAAAAATGATGTTATAGGCAGTTAGGAATAATCAGTCTCTCCCTGGATTGGATATTGACACCACTGAATTCATTGCTTTTCTTTCTTTAAGGGTACAACGTAAGCTTTTAAAAATAGTTATTTTGGGGGGTACATACATTGTGCATTTTCTTCCCATGATAATTCAGAATCTGATTAAAGTTGCCAAATGGTACAAGTCTTGGAGAAGAGGGTTGGAATCATTGAAATATCTGAAAAGCTATTTTGGTGGAACTTGTGCAGTAGATGGTTCTAATTGTGTACAAACACAGCTGCAAATTCTTGCCGGCAGGAAATCATCCAAATACAAATTAACTACCACGTGAGGCAATAATGGGATGCACAGGGACTGCTTGCAGGCCCGGCAAGGATATTGCTGGTGTGCTTCTTCAGGATTTCTAGGGACTTATTATTATTTAATATTTAGGAAATTATATGCTACAAATGTGCTCCACAGTGAACACAGAAGCAAAAATTAACAAGATCCTAGCCCTTAGAGAAAATCCTGGGTTCCAGATGAGACAACGTTCATACACAATTCCCAAAAAGTTTACCCACTAAAAACATATGTAAATTTCCTATCTGATACAAGGAGATTGGTGTGTAATTAGAAGCTATTGTACTACTTTATGATATGCATAGAGTTTGGACATCATTCAGGTGGCTAGGGTTAGCTTATGGTCACCGATCTTTTTTTCTTAAAGAATTATAAAGAAACTATCATCTTTTTATATCTTACCAAAGGCTCCTACAGGCTAGGAATTTAGCAGACCTTCCTAGTATAATAAGAAGAGCAAAATGTCACAAATGTGAATCTTAATCACATTTTGAAATTTATCATGTTATATCTTTGTTTTTAAAAGAGTGAATTCTTAAGGTCAAATTTTGACTTTCCACAGGCAGAAGCAGATAGCTAAGTTATGTGAAACATGATAATGGGGTTAAACATAACACTTTCTGTTGACCTTTAAAAAATGTGTAATCTCCCTCTTTGTACACTAAATGATAGCAGCATTCTTAGCAATAGGAATATCAGTTGCAATTTATTTACATATTGTTGTATTTTATCTTCACAACAGTTCTTTGAGAGAGGTGTCATATCCTCATTTTATAGAGAAAGCAACTGAAGATCAGAAAGGTTAAGCAAATTTCCAAGATCACACTACCAGGACATTGCAGAGCCAGGAGCTGAATCTGGTCCAATTTTTTTTTTCAAAATATTTGCTCATTGCGTTAGGCCACACCACTTCTCCTGATAGAGGTACAGATTTTACAAGTGAACATTCTGACATATTCAGTAGCATAAATACTATTCTACATGTGTAAGGTGTGAAAAACAAGAAATTTTCCATAAAAATTATGTAGATCACATTTTCTCAAAATGTAATGAAGACTTTAGCTTGTGGTGGGGGCTTGTTGGAGAAACATTTCAATGTTTAGGACTAGAGATCGAGACTGTCCCTTTGCTCCATGCTGACCCACTCCCTGGAGGAAAAACTCTGCTTTGAACTCAAGCCTCATTTTCAACATGGTTTCTCCCTGGCATATAGTCTGTTCTCTGCCTAGCAGGGGTGTCTGACCTTTGACATCTCTGGGCCACACTGGAAGAAGAGCTGCCTTGGGCCGCACATGAAATACGTTGTGACACGTAATCACAAAAATTTCTCATAATGTTTTAAGTTAATTTACAATTTTGTGTTGGGCCACATTCATAGCCATCCTGGGCTGCTTGTGACCCATTGGCTGAGGGTTGGACACCCCAAGTAGAGTACAGTTGGTTCTTGTCATTGTCTGGTAATTCCTATTCATCTTTCAGTGCTCAGCTGAAACCTCATTTCTTAGGGTGGCCATCGAAAATTTTTTTTGTTGCTGAATTTATTGAGGTGACATTGGTTAATAAAATTTTACAGATTTCAGGTGTATGATTCTATAATACATCATCTATAAATTGTATTGTGTGTTCTCCATCCCAAGTCAAGACTCCTTCCATCATAATTTATCCCCTCTTTACCCTTTTCTACCTCTCCTGACCCCTGTTTCCATCTGGTAATCACCATATTGTTCTCTGTGTCTTTGAGGTTTATTTTCTTTCCTTATTCTCTTCACCGTTTTTTCTAAGCCTCTCCTCCCTCTGACAGCTGTCAGTCTGTTTTCTGTATTTATGAACCTGTTTCTATTTTGTTTTTATTTTGTTCATTAAAATACATATTTAAATAAAATTATATGGTACTTGTCTTTCTCAGACTGCTTTATTTTACTTAGCATAATATACTCCAGGTCCATCCATGCTGTCAAAAAAAGGTAAGATTTCCTTCTTTTTTACAGCCAGGTAATATTCCATTGTATAAATGTACTATTACTTTTTTATCCCCTCACTCATCTACTGATGGGCACTGAAGCTGCTTCCAAATCTTGGCTATTGTAAATAATGCTGCAATGAACAGAGGGGTGCATATATGCTTTTGAATCAGTGTTTCAGGTTTCTTTGGATATATTCCCAGAACTAGGATTACTGGATGAAAAGGCAGTTCCATTTTTCATTTTTTGAGGTATCTCCATATTGCTTTCCACAGTGGCTGCACCAATGTGCATTCCCATCAATAGCGCGAGAGGGTTCCCTTTTCTCCACATCCATGCCAATACTTGTTTGTTGATGTATTGAGGATAGCCATTCTGACAGGTGTGAGGTGATATCTCATTGTAGTTGTAATTCACATTTCTCCGATGATTAGTTACATTGAGCATCTTTCATATGGTTACTAGCCATCTATATGTCCTCTTTGGAGAAGTGTCTATTCAAATCCTTGGTCCATTTTTTAATTGGATTTTTCTTTTTTGGTGTTGAGTTGTATAAGTTCTTTATAAGTTTGGAAATTAAGTGCTTATCAGATAATACATTCTCATATTTAGTGTGCTGTTTTATCAATTCGTTGATGGTTTTCTTTGCTGTGCAAAACTTTTTAGCTTGATGTAGTTTCATTGTTTATTTCTTCTTTTGTTTCCCTTGCCCAAGGTGGTATATCAGAAAAAATATTGCTATGACCAATGTCCAAGATTTTACTGTCTCTGTTTCCTTCTAGGAGTTTTAAGATTTTGACTCTAACATTTAAGTCTTTAATCCATTTTGAGCTTATTCTTGTATATGGTATAAGAAGGTGGTCTAGTTTAATTTTTTGCAAAATCTGTCCGATTTTCCAAACACCATTGATTGAATAGCCTATCTTTATCCCATTGTATGTTTTTGCTTACTTCATTAATTGACTATAAAAGAATGGGTTTATTTCTGGGCTCTCTGTCTTGTTCCACTGATTTATATATCTGTTTGTATGCCAGCTGCATGCTATTTTGATGACCATGGTCTTACAGTATAGTTTGATATCAGATACCATGATCCTCGAACTCTATTCTTCTTTCTCAAGATTGCTGTGGCTATTCCAGGTCTTTCGTGGTTCCATATAAATTTTTGGAGTATTTGTTCTAGTTTTGTGAAATACACCATTGGTATCTTGATAGGAATTGCATTGAATCTATAGATTGCTTTGATAGTATGGACATTTAAATGATGTTAATTCTTCCTATTCATGAAAAAACATATACTTCTACTTATTTGTATCTTCTTCAATTTCGTTCTTCAGTGTCTTATAATTTCCTGAGTACAGGTCTTTTATATCATAGGTTAAATTTATTCCTAGATATAAATGGGATTGTTTTCTTAGTTTTGTTTTCTTATAGTTAATATTGGTGTATAAAAACACAGCTTATTTCCAGATATTTATTTTGCATGTGCTATTTTATTGAATTTATTTATCAGTTCTAGTGGTTTTTTGGTTGAATCTTTAGGGTTGTCTATATACACTATCATGTGATCTTCAAACAATGATGGTTTTACTTTTTCCTTTCCAATTTGGATGCTTTTTATTTCTTCTTCTTATCTGATTGCTGTGGCTAGGATGTCCAGTACTATGTTGAATAAGAGTGGCAAAAGTGGACATCCATGTCTTGTTCCTGATTTTTAGAGAAACACTTTTAGTTTTTGCCCATTGAGTATGTGGGTTTGTCATATATGGCTTTTATTATGTTATGTTCCCTCTATTCCCACTTTGCTGAGGGTTTTTATTTTAAATGGGAGCTGGATTTTATAAATCGATATTTCTGCATTGTTCGATATCATCATGTGGTTTTTATCCTTAATTTTACTTATGTGGTGTATTGTTTATTGATTTGTGGATATTGTAACAAACTTGCATCTCTGGAATAAATCCCACTTAATCATGAGGTATCATCTATTTAATATATTGCTGGATCCAGTTTTCTAATAATATTATGCTGAGGATTTCAGCATCTACATTCACCAGGGATATTGGCCTATAATTTCCTTTTTTGTAGTGTCTTCATCTGTTTAAGGAATTAGGATATGGGTGGTCTTCTAATATGGGCTTTAGACTCTTCCAACCTCTTGAATTTTTTGGAATAGTTTGAGAAGGATAGGTGTTAGTCTTCTTTGAATGTTTGGTAAAATTCAGCTGTGAAGCCATCCAGCCCAGGACATTTGTTTGTTGGAAGTATTTTTTTTTTATTACTACTTCAGTTTCATTAGTTGTAATCTGTCTATTCAGATTTCTGATTCTTTTTGACTCAGTTTTGGAAGATTGTACATTTATAGGAGTTTATCCATTTGGTCCAGATTGTCCAGTTTGTTGGCATACAGTTGTTTGTAATATATCTTATAACTCTTTGTATTTGTTTGGTGACAGTTATTCTCCCCTTTCATATGAAATTTTATTTGTTTGGGTACTCTCTTTTTCTTGATAAGTCTGGTTAAAGGTTTGTCAATCTTGTTTACCTTGTCAAAGAACCATCACTTGGTTTCATTGATCTTTTGCATTGTTTTTTTATTTTATTTTATTTTATTTTTACTCTATTATGTTTATTTCTGCTCAGGCCTTTATTATTCCCTTTCTTCTACTCACTTTGAATTTTGTTTGTTGTTTTTTTCAGTTCCTTTAGTGTAAAATTAGGGTGCTTGTTTGAGAGTTTGGGGTTTTTTCTTGTTTTTTTTTTTTGAGTCAGGCCTGTAGTTCTATGATTTTCTCTCTTAGCAGTGCTTTGGTTGTCCCATAGATTTGGGTGTTTGTGTTCTCATTTTCATTTCTTTCAAGGTATCTATTGATTTCTTGCTTGATCTCATTATTAACACATTGGTTGTTTAATAATGTGTTATTTAGTCTTCATGTCTTTTTGTGTTTTTCAGGGTTTTTTTTATGGGATGATTTCTAATTTCATACCAGCATGATCAGAGGAGATATTTGATATGATTTCAATCTCCTTAAATTTATTGAGACTTATTTTGTGTTCCTAGTATGTGGTCTATTCTAGAAAATGTTTCATGTGCACTTTAAAAGAATATATATTCTGCTGCTTTGGGGTGAAATGGTTAGAAGATATCAATTAAATCCATCTGATCTAGTGTATCATTTATGGTTGCTATTTCCTTGTTGATTTTCTGTCTGGAAGATCTGTCCATTTATGTCAAAGGGGTGTGAAAATCCCTATTAGTGTATTGTCATTGATCTCTTCTTTTATGTCCATGTAGATTTGCTTTATATATTTAGGTGCTCCTGTGTTGGGTCCATAAATGTTTACAAGGGTTATATTCTCTTGTTGGATTGCTCCTTTTATCATTATATAGTGTCCTTCTTTGTCTCTTACTGTAGCCTTTGCTTTAAAATCTATTTTGTAAGAATAATTATTGCTATGCCAGTTTTTTTTTCATTTTCATGTGCATGAAATACCTTTTTCCATCTATTTTTAGTCTGTGTGCCTCATTTATTCTGAGGTGTTTCTCTTGTGGACAGCATATATATATATGGGTCTTCTTATACATTCAGCTATCCTATGTCTTCTGATTGCAGCATTTAAGCCACTTACATTTAGTGATTATTCACAGGTAGATATTTATTGTCATTTATTTTCATAACTGTCTCCTCCTGCTCTTCTTCCTCTTCCTTCTTCTTCTCCTTCTTTCTCTTCTTATTCAAAATGATACATTAACATTTTTTATAATGCTGGTTTGGTGGTAATGAACTCCTTTAACTTTTCCTTGTCTGGGAAGCTCTCTATTTTTCCTACAGCTTTAAATAATAGCCTTGCTAGGTAAAGTGGGTAAAGTAGTCTTGGTTTTATACCCTTGCTTTTCATCATAATGACTACTTCATGCCAGTTCCTTCTGACCTGAAATGTTTCTGTTGAGAAATAATCTGACAGTCTTATGGGAACCCCCTTGTAGGTAATTAACTACTTTTCCCTTACTGCTTTGAAGATTCTCTCATTGTCTTTAACCTTTCTCATTTTAATTATGATGTGTCTTGGCATGGGCCTCTTTGGGTTCATCTTGTATGGGACTCTCTGTGCTTCCTGAACTTGCATGTCTTTTTCCTTCATTAGGTAAGAAAGTTTTCTGTCATTATTTCATCATATAGGTTTGATTCCTTGCTTTCTAACTTCTCTTCCTGCACCGTGGGATGTGGATGATTTTACAGTTCATGTTGTCCCAAAGTCCTCTTAAACTATTCTCATTTTTTACAATTCTGGTTTGTTCTTTTGCTTCTTTGATTGGGTGTTTGTTTGTTTGTTTGTTTGTTTTACCTCACTTTCCAAATCACTGATTTGATCCTTTGCTTCTTCCAACACACTTTTTATTCCTTCAAGTTTATTCTTGATTATAGTATTTTTATTTCTGACTGGTTCTTTTTCATGGTTTCTATATTCTTTTTCATACTCTTATAGTTCACACTATGTTCCTTTAACATTTTTATAACCATTACTTTGAACTTTATATTTGATAAATTGCTTGCCGCTATTTCATTTATCTCTTCTTCTGGAAATTCCTCTGGTTCTTTCGTTTAGGGTCTGTTTCTTTGTCTCCCCATTTTGGCTGCCACCATGTGTTTGTTTCTATGTATTACACAGCTATGTTATGACTCTCAGTCTTCACAGTGTGACCTTATGCAGTAGGTTTCCTGTGGGACCAGTGGTGCAGTCTCCTTAATCTCCTGATCTTGGTACTCCAGAGTGTTTGTGGGATATGTGGGCCCTCCTTTTTATATTGAGTCTTGATTATATTGGTTGGTTTATGGATGGGTTGACCCTCAGGCTCTAGTCTATGAGGATTGACCTGTACCTCAGTGTATGAGCTTCTTTGCAGGTGCTGACCACAAAAAGTGGAACTCATCTCTGCAGGGTCTGGTGCCTGCTGAGTTCTCTCTTTGGATATGCCACTTGTGAAGCTAATTGTATCCTGATGATAGTGGACACTGGGTGTGTTTGTTCTGAGGCCTTTTGGGAGGGACTCATGTGCAGACCAATGTTAGAGGTTGCCGGTGACTGGCCCTGGGCAACCTGTTTGTAGTTACTAAATGATCCACAGTTTGTGACTGTCTCTGCACCACCTTCATATGTGCAGGAAGGATTAAGCTGCACACCAAAGCCAGCTTTTACCAGCACCAGGCCTGGGGACAGGTCCGCAAAAGTTCCAAGGCACCTCAAGGTCTGCCTTTGCCTGCCTCTGCCTATCAGCTCTGGTTAGGCTCCATCACTGCAAGAGCCTCTGGTGATACTCCAACTTCGTGAGGTAGGTTCTCAGTCAATCATCAGGTAGGGGAAAGTGTTGTTCATTAGATTGCCACCAATTCAAACTTGGTGACAGTGCTGTGTTTGAGGCTACTCAGCTGTTGTCCCAGGGTATACTAAGTCTAGCTACCACCTGTTGGGTGTTCATATACCTTTGTGGTGGGGCGCCATCTCAGGGAGTAGTCAGGTTGAGGCCAGCAGAGTTTATCAGGTTCAACCAGACCAAGATTTGGCCTTGTGAGGGGAGGGCTCTGCACCGCTCAGTCATGTGAGGGGAAAATGACCCCTTTCCTAGAGCCACACAACTCAATCTGTCTCTAAGTTTTGCCAGGAACCTGATCTCACCAGTGCAGGGCCTCTGGGAATCAGGATGATGGGTCTAATGGATCTCCTGTAAGGGGGAAGTGCCAATCAGGCTTGGGGGAAGGTAAGGTTGTGGCCACTACTCCAGAGCCACACTGACACCTCCCGAGTTGCTCCAGACCTCTACACTCTGGCCCAGGCAGCTGACTTCTCAGCAGGGCACAATCTTTGCAGGGGTGAAGATATAGGGAGTCCAGAGGGTAGAGCTATTGATTTTTTACAGGCTGATGCCATATGGAAGTGAATGCTCCACCCAAGAAAGATGGCATCTGCAGTGTGGGAAAGTGACTCAGGACAGGTAATCAGTTTGTTATTCCAGTTGATTGTTTTATATTTTAGGTGTTAATTCCAGTTTTGTCCTGGGAAGAAGTGAGTATAACATCCATTTACTCTGCTACCGTCTTAAATCTTAAAAAACCAGGGTAACCCTTCCTAGCCCCCAGCCTTGGTCTATTTTCCTGCATTTTGAGCTGTCTACTCTTCTTAGCATCTATGACATATTATTGCAATTTTTATTAATAGTCTACTTTCCTCAGAAGTAGGTGGGACCATATCTATTCTTTTTGGTGCTTGCTATATGTAGCCACTCACTATTTGTTGCATGAACAAATGGAGAACTGTCTCTACTTAGGAGGACACTTTCATCTTAAAAAGCTTAGATGGGCCAGTGTGCTGTTTGGGAGAGGAGACATGGCATGTCTCCTTAGCCAACTCTACTCTAGGCTTTTGAAGAACTTCTTTTTTCCAGTCCTTCTCTCCATGCCTCTCTTACCATTAGATATAGCAGTGGGGTGTTGGGGGGAAAAGGACAGGAAGACCACTCATTCTGATTCTGGTCTGGTCCTTAACCTAAAGGAGCATGAATAACTCTCATGTCTCATAATACACCTGGCTGCTCACCTGCAAGGGAGACTTGGTATGATTTAGGACTAAAACTATATCTTTCTGATAAAAGAGTGCCAGGTGGTTTGGTTTGTAGCCTATATATCACTTATAAACCACTAGAAGGTCAGATATCTGACTGAAGATTTGGGGCTCAAGAATCAAAACCATTTTTATTAGAGCAATAACTAAACACAAAATCTATCAGGTCTGAAGTCTTAAGATTTGGATTTTAGGGCTAGCTCTGCCGTGATCTATTTGGGGGGCTGTTGGAAAGCCATGGTTTTACCTTCATAGAGTTATTCAGAGGCTTGGATGAGAGCTTACATGGGAGAGAATATTAGTAGCTATAAGACATAAACTTACTCATATTGTAGTTCATTCTGCTTTAGAAAGTCTTCCACGGTGGAAATATCTTCTGCTTTAACACGGAAGTCAACTGTACTGTGAGGTTTGACTTGTGTGACAGAATCTGGTTTCCAGAAGTCAATCTGAGTAAAGGATAAGACATATTGTATCAGATACCTATTATCTCTTGGGTGAATTATCACTGGCAAGCACACTATTGCTCTACACCATTGAGTCATTTTCAAAGTTAAATTATTCATGAAATCTCTTAGAGATGTATCCTTTGAGTGAATAAGAATTGGGACCAAGCAGTTAGATGTCAATAAAAACGTTTACACATATATCCATGGCCCTAATTGATTATCAACAAACATGAAGAACATGTAATTATTTCCCAGAATGCTAGTTAATTGCACTATTTTACAGCTACTTTTTTCTGTTTATTGATTTTTGGGAGCAGTTGCATATTGGGATAGCAATGTTTGTGGTAATGGATAAATGTGCTGAATGAGTGATCAGACACAAAATTTAATAGAGAGAAATTGAGCTTTCCTTTTTGATTTTTAAAGGACTTATTTTATGAGGAACACAGTGCTGCACATATCACAGTGATGTGTGGACCCAGGAGCATTCTTAACCCATGGAGGATACATAAGGGCAAAAAATGTACCTTTCCATGGTGGCCATCTAGGCTCTATGGCCAGAAACAAACTACCACTGAAGATCTAGTAATATACTGACGTTTTCATTTGTTCAATTATTTATCAACTATTATTGAGGTCCTACCAGGTGCTAGGCTCTGTGCCTGAGAGTAGAAATATAATAGTGAGCAAATCAAACATGGTTTCTGTCCTCAGGAATATTTTAGGGAAAATTATGCACAAAAATAACAGGATGATGTATTTGACAATTCTATGACTTGGTGCATTTGTGGTTTCAAATCTCCCTTTTCCATAAAAAAATAATAACCAAGAACATGCTGTCTCCTGTAGGTACTGTTTTTCTATTCCTTTCTTGAGCTGAGTAAAGATCTAGAAACCTGAG
>PVJD01005267.1:0-118741 GCA_004026545.1 Mormoops blainvillei
CCATGTGGGCTGCATGGAGGTGAGAGTCCCACTAAGATAGCAGATCTGCAGGAAGCAGAGGAGACACAATGCCTGATGACAAGGGGGCCCCGGTGGCAGGAGATGCAGGTCTCCAAGACATCAGGAAATGGTTTAATTCACTGAGATCATTCATGGAAATTGCCTAGAGCCATGATGGCATTCGGACATTAGCTATGACGGTGATTATTGATTCAGTGAACAATATTTCTTGCCTCCCTACTATGGACCATAAATCTATTGTTCTAGTGATGGGGGAACTCAAGGGTTGGGAAATTTTAGTTTTACCTAATAGTTAATAAACTTAGTAATTAATGCATGTAAAAAGCTGTTGTTTCAGGAACTGAAAGCACTACCCACCCTGTCTCCAGGAGACCACAAGTAATTCAACCTTTGTGCTCCAGAAGAGACAATAAGCAATCAACGGGATATCTGAGCCATTGTGTTCCAGGGAGAGATATCCCGATGTCCAGGACACAGATAAAGAACATCACCCAGGACACAGGGCCCAGGTAGAAAACCACTGGCCAATGGATGAAAGAATGTTCGGGAAATGGCCGGACGGCAGCTTTTACCTGATTAACCTCTTTCCTGAATTCCAAATCTCTTACCTACACTTTTCCCTCCTTATAAAAAGGCTGGCTTGAAAGGGAATGTAAGAGGGCCTGTTAGAGTACATAAACTGCCGTCTTCTCAGATCTCCGGCCCTCTGAATAAAGTGCCCATAAAGGTTCGATCCCTGTCTCTGCTTATTGGTTTTGGTAGTGACAGGCAACACGAATGCCGCCTTTGCCGGTTTCACTAGGTGCTGGGGTGTAGCAGTAAAGGAAAGAGACAAAATCTGTAACCTCATGGAGCTTTCCTTCCAGTGGGGGAAGACATGCAATAACAAAATGCACAAGGAAAATATAAGTGAGCCAGTGTAACTGAGAAGAAGGAATGGATGAGAGGGTGTGTTTGGAGAGGGCAGTCAGGGATATGCCCTGAGAAGGCGACATCTGCACAGACTTAAAGGAGATCAGGGAAAGTGCCCTCCAGATAGCTCGCAGAAATCAGTGCAGGTTGGGGGAAAACCCAGAGATGTGGTGGGTGCTAGCAGGTCCTGCAGATGTGGGACCCCATGCAACTCTGCACTAGCCTTCAGGCCATCTCTGCTAAATGAACACCTGCCTATGCCGACACACTGTACAAAGAAGCACGAGATTTTTTGTACATCTGAGGTCTCCATTAAGCCTTTTCCATAGTGGCTGCGTCTATGCAGTCCACGCCGGGCCGCAATTCCTCATCTGAAATGCCAGGACCGGGCGGGTTTCAGAATTCCGACCTCTCCAGATCGCAGGAGGCTATCGAGCACATAACGCATTTCTCCAGCACTAAATAGAACAGTGGCCGGCAGGACAGACTCTGCCTGACAGGCGAAGCGGACGCGGTCGCGGCGCAGGACGAAGCGCATGCGTTAGAGGGAAAGGCGGTGCAATCGTTCCAACAGGACGCCAGTAGCGCATCTCCGCGGGGAGATGAAGGCGCATGCGCAGTGGGCCTTTGAGCGAGCCACAAATCTGACTAGAGGCCCAAGCTGTCGCGCAAGCGCAGTGTCTTGAAATGGTTGGCGAGTTTAAGGCTTGCGCAAAGCATATCCTCCGCCAGAGCGCGCGGCAGAGGCGCGTGCGTAGGGAACACAAAGTATTAAGGGGAAGGGGCTGTGTTGCGAGCTGGTCACTTGCTTTTGAAGCTCTACGAGTGGCTTCAGTTCATTTTCCAACCCTCCCTTTCGGCAGCTCTGAGGCTGAAAAGCCACTCACTCTTACTGGGCTAAGCCTGGGGCCCACCGGTGCAGACCGAAAAGGAGCTGTGGTCCACGGTACCCCGGCCAAGCCCCTGCACGTGCCATCCCGGGTCGCAGCCTATTGCTCTGATCACCGCTCTCCAGACACACCAGCAATTCTGGCTCCTCGTCCCCTCCCCCGCTGCCGCCTCCGTAGTGAGTCTCTGCGGGATCCTGCCCTGCTCCCTCTCGAACCTCCGCCACGGTCCCTTCCAGCCCCTCTGCCCGGCTTCCATTTACCCCGATCTGCCGTCCCAGTTGGCCACCAGAACCCAGGAGTCCCACGTCCCCGGGAGGCCCCTGATCCCGGGCACATTCTGAAGGCCGAGCCCTTGACTTTAAACAGACATCCCCACCCACCCCCAGTTCTGGCTGCCCACCCTTTCCTTAGAGGAGGGACAGAAAGGCGGACCCACCAGTCTCCGGAGCGCTCTCATCTGTCCGCTCTGACAGAGCAGGTGACTTGGCGAGAATCGGTCTCGGGTTCCCTCCAGCGGATTTATTACAGGAGGGGCCAGTCGGGCCTACACTCCGGACGCGCTCAGAGGCGAGGAACTACAGGGTCCACTGGGCTGGATTAATCTTTTATTTCTCAGGGCTTCTCAGGCCCTTCACGAAATCCATGAGTAAGATAATGCCAAACCAAAATCAGACCTTGCCAAAGATGCTATTTGTGCGTCACAGAAACTTAGATCTGAGAGTGACTGAGCAAAGACTGATAGACATACATTAGAGGTATGCCAGAATGGATACTGCAGTATCTCTGTTGCTCATGCTTCATTTTTGTTTGTGTTTTGCTGCCCTGAATTTTTAAAAATTTCTAAAAACACAATTTTTAAAGGAAATGCAATACATAAAATATTAGCAGTTGCTAATTGCATGCTTTTGCTTCTGCATCTATTGAGATGATAAGGGTTTTCTTTTTTAATTTTTTAAAAATTGATTTTAGAGAGAGGAAGGGGGGAAGAGAGAGAGAAACACTGATTTGTTGCTTCATTCATTTATGCATTCATTGGTTGATTCTTGTATGTACCCTAACTGGGGATCCAAACCACAGCCTTGGCCTGTGGGGAAGAGGCTCTAACCAAATGCCCTACCCAGCCAGAGCCAGGGTTTTCTACTTGACTCTGTTTATGAGCTCAGTTACATTAACAGTGTTCCTAACGGTAAACTATCCTTGAATTCTTAGGGGAAACACACTTGGCTCATAATGCTGTATTTGCTGCTATTAACACATTGCTGGTTTCAGTTGCTGATAATTTACTTAGGTAGATTTTTTCAAAACTTGTTCTCTCTCAAAAAATTGGAGTAAAAACAATGGGCTAATAATAACTGGTGGTGGGACAACTGATTATCTCCGTGGGAGAAAACGTAAACAGATCTCTACTTCACCCCATTCATAAAAATCATTCCAGGTGCACACAAACCTGGAAAAAGCAAACTTTGAACATTTTTGAAGAAAATAAAGAATACTGTTACAACTTCAGGATAAATAAGAATAAACCACATAGGTTTCTTATGAAGATTTAACATCATTAAAATTAAAACTATGTGTTAAAAGACACCATAAAAAGATGAAGCTAAAAGCTACCAACCGGGTGAAGGTGTCCACAAGCACATGACCAACAAAGTGTTTGTATTCAGACTACATAAAGAATTCCTACACATCCATCAAGAAAGGAAAATGGGCAAAGGCTATGAACAGCGAATTTACAGAAGAGGAGACTGAAGTGGCAAACAAACAAATGAAAAGAATAAAAAGACGCTCGCTTGTCGTTAGGAATCAGGAGATGCAAACCGAATCCACAACAGTGTATTGTTTCACACTCAACAGACTGGCAGTTTAATTCTGGCAATACCATGGTGGTAAGAATCAGTTGGAACGCTCGTATGGTTGATGAAAATATAAGCTGGTGCAGCAAATCAAAGAGCAATTTGGGCACATCTAGTAAATTAAGGTTGCAATACCTGGCAACCCAGCAATTCCTGCAGTTCCACTCCTGGATTTGATTTAGAGAAACTCTTAATCCCATGCTCAAGAACTTCTGTTTACAAATGTAGCATTGTTTCTATCAGAAAACTGTTAACATGAAAATGTCAGTCATCAGAAAAACGGAGAAATAGATTGTGGTATACGTTCATTGGTGAAAAACAATGAACTGGAGGAACCCTATCAACACAGGTGAATCATAATGCTGTGTGAATAAAGATGTAGAAAACTTCACAGAGTATAAAGCCTTTATATGAAGTTTGGAAATATACCAAACCACACCTTATGTCTTATATTGGGTAGGAACATATACGTATGTGATAAAAACCTGAAAATGTGCATGGAATGATAAACACCAAATTCAGAGCTGGGTTTAACATTCTGAGTCCAGGGCCTTACCAGGCTTCATGTATCCCAACCAGGATCACTGCTACCAACACACCTGGTTGCCCACCCCTCCCCTTTGGTTCTCCCTGAAATGTCACCTTATCAGATCAGCCCCCCTGGTGTGTGGGTTCCCCATTATTATCCTTAAGCCAGGAAGCTCGAGATTTCTCTTCGGCAAATGTTAACCTTGAGTATATGAAAATCATGGTTGTATTTGTAGGCCCAGTTTTGATGCCAATCCTCTCAACCCACAAGTGGGTGACTTCACAGTCCTTTATAGAGGAGTGTCTGAGACTCTACAAGGTCAAGCATGTGCCCTGTCGACCTGCCCACACCCTGCTGGAACTGGTCTTTCTCAGATCTCCGAATGCCTGCGGGATGAAGACCTAAGCCTGACTAGCACCGACAGCGCCGCCAAACCACACACGAGCTGGGGACTGTTGAAACGCCACCACCCCCCACCCCCAACACACACCAAACACACACACTCTTCCAGCCCGGGGCTTCCCGCTTTTGATTCTCACCTAGTCTCATTTCCCGAGCGAGAAGGTGAAGGTGGGGGGTCAGGGGAGGAGGTGTGACCTGCCACCAGCTGCTCAGGGACTGCTACGGCCTGTGGCTAGTCCTGGGTGGTGACACCCCTTCCTCGCCGTGAGAGTCCACGCCCTCACGCTCCTTCCTACAAACTAGGGCCCCTCACTGTGCATATGGGGAAACCGAGGCCCAGAGCGGCGGGGATCTTCCCCTGGCACTCAGCTGTAAGCAGGGAGGAGCGCGGCTCTCACTAAACATACCGTAGCTAAGCGGCTGGCGCTGACTCCCACCGAGTCTGCCCCCACCTGCGGCCGGCCGTCTCTCTGCTCCCTACACCTGCAGAAGTGGCGGGGCCGCCTCCCCGACCCGGTCCGTCCCAGAAAATGCCTCTGCTGTTACCTAGGCCTGGGGACCTGGGCACTTGGGCTTGGAGAGAGGGGAGTCCCAGGGCCTCGGCCTTCAGATCCTCAGAGTCCCGTCCACCCCGCCCCAGGCTCCGCCCCCTCCGGTTTTCTGGAATTTGCCCGACGCCACCGAGACCGGCTCCGGCCGCGAGGGGGAGACAAAGACCGGGCCCTGAAGGATCCTGTACAGCTGAGCATCGCCGCCTCCGAAGGGCTCCATTGCGGCAGGAGAACAAAGAAGCCTGAGTCAGTACTGCGCCCAGTGAGGTGGTACTTAATTGAAGGGCTGCCCCCACCTGAGTCCTGCCTGACCCATGACCCCCCCGACTCAGGTGCCCCCTGCTGCACGTGCCCTAAGGTGACTTCACTTCCTCTGTCCAGCGCAGCCGGTCGGTTAGGTGCCAGGTAGGCTGGGAGGTCTGGCATCCAGACCCACGAGTCCCCTAAGTGCTGTGCGCCTCCCTCCGGCTCCATGAGAGGGGGGGCAGAGGTCTGGGTAGGTGCCTTCCGCCTGCATCCAAGGCTCAGGCTGGACCCTGGCTTCTCCTCCAGCCTCAGCCCAGCAGCAGGCCTGTCCATCACTAGAGTGAGCTGTGGGTAGGCCCCTACTGCAGATTGGAGTACCTAGCACCTGACCACCAATAGGCTGAGTTGCTCTGGGCCCACTTTTCTGCTTCCCTGAGACTCAGTTTCCTCATATGTTAGTGGTGGTTTGTGGAAGTGCTACAGCCTGTTGTTCCATGTGCGAGGTTACTCAAAGGCCCCCCTCCTTACACTTGGACTGGCATCTCTGCCCCACACCAGGATCTTCCTGAAGTAGCATCTTGGTGGAGGTCAGGAGGTCTGCTGACCTTGGACACCAGGCTACCAGCATGGGCAATGAGACCCCACCAAGCCCAGCAGGCTGGCCATCGGCCTGGCTGCAGCCAACACCAAAGAGGCTCCTGCAGTTCTGCGAGGTACATCCTCTCACTGAGCCTCCATTTGCTCACCTGTAAAATGAAGACACCGTAACCTACCCACCTGGTAGGCACTGGGCCCTCAGTCCCCTGTGTGTGTCTGTCGATCTAGCACTGGGCATCCTGAGGGTAGGCACAGGCCCTCTTTTGATGCCCAGACAGACCTTACCCTTGGGTAGGTGAACATGGTGGGGCTGCAGCCTAGTGGGACATCCCCAGCCCAAGCAGAGGTGCAGAGGGCAAGACCCTGGGGCAGCTCCTGCAGCCTCCACCCCAAATCCTGCTTTGCTCTCCCCCGCCTCAGAGCTGGCACTTACTCCAGTTCTGGGTCACATTTCCAACTTAATGATTCAAAAGAAAGAGAGAAACCCAACCTACAACCAGCTGAGGCAGCCCCTCCTGACCACTCTTTGATATTTGAGGACTGAACAATGGGGCTGATTGCGGATAGGAGACTTAAGTCATCTTAATTAGAAGGAAAGAATGTCCTCGTGGTTGGCTGTTCTAAAAATACAGCTGCACCCACATCTGGAGGGGAAGGGTTCGGGGGAGGTGGTGGTTAGGCCGGAGCCTGAAGGGCTGATGCCTGCATTCCATGGTGGGGGGAGGCCCCTCCCAGCAGGGCCCGTGGAAGGGGAGAGGGAAGGACACCAAAGCAGCCAGTCCCCTGTGCCTAGGTCACTTGGAGCAGCTTTGGGATGGAGCCGAACACACAGCCCATCCCTCTTTGGGTCCACCATCACCCCTTCCTCAAGCTCTCCCCACACCCCAGCCTCAGTTTCCTCAGCTACACAGAGGGGACACTCGAGGCCCAGATTTACGCCCACTGGTTCTTTTATGAAACCTGCCTGACCAGGGAGCAGTGGGCACCCAGCCACGGGCTTCCAACCAGGGAGGGGATTTTTTCTGGGTTTTATGATTTGGGGTAGTATTTGTCAGCTTCTGTGAACTTGTCATCTGTTCTCATTCTAAGCAAATATTCACTTCTGTACCTAATCTTGCACGAATAATTTTGCATTTATTTTCTTAAAGAGGCCCTCAATACCTCATGAAAGCGAAGGGCATATGAGGGCTGGAATAATGTCTTGAGCAAAATGTGCAGGCAGAAATTCTGGTGGTATCACCGGGGGTGGACACGGACGCCTGGGTTATTGTCCCAGTACATTTGCATGAGTTTCCTGTCTCAGGGGCTTGGCAAGCACCTGGCACGGGGAGTACCCACCCCGGATGTGTGTGAGCAGTGCCTGGCCTGCTTGGCGGGGATGTCGGTGGTGAACACTAGGTGGGAGGTGAGTGAACCCTGGGTCTTTCTGAGCCTCTCCATCCACCTGCCCCGAGCTGAGTCGCGAGTCCTGGGCAGGCGCTCCCAGGTGGCCCCTGTCATTCCAGGTCCCTGCCAGGCCGCAGACCAGGACTGCCTGCTGATCTGGCCAGCAGGTGATGGGTAGGAAGACTGTAGGACAGCGTGGTCTCAAGTCCACACAGGCGCCCCAGGGCCACACTGCCCAGACCCCAGTGCTCAGCCTCCTGGGTGTGCAGCCCAGACTCCCGGTCTTCTCACCCTGTCTTGCAGTTCTGTCTTTGTGAGCTCTCATTCCGGCCCTGCCATTTGGCTGAGGCTGCCAAGCAGATTCTCTGTTTCTCCCAAAACACAGCTAAGCCCGTGCTGAGCCCGAAAATAGCTGAGGGGGTGGAGGGGGGCCCCAGTAGACACTGGGGCTCTGGGGACAGGCTGAGGTGGCTTTGACATTCTGGCAGTGGCCACAGCAGGAAGTAGGAACTAGAGGCAGTTGCTGAGGGCTATGAGAGACCCGCACAGGCTCGGGATCACCTGGCAGCTGGCGTTGGGTAGGAACCGTCTCATCTAGTCATTGAGGGTCAGAGACAGTGAAACTGAGGCACACACAGGCAGCCACAAGCCCAAGCTGCTCAGCAGGGAGCATCTAGGGAGGAGAGTCGTGTCGGAGATGCTCCAGGAGCCCAGAGGTGGCAGAGCAATTTGGCCTCCAAACCACGGCTGCAGAAGGTTCTGAGGCTGCATGGTGCTGGCTGGTTGGTGATGCCCTCCGTGGGCACAGGCAGGTGATGAATCTCCTCTGTGCCCCCAAAATAGGGTGGAGACATTTGCCACCTCCCCGCCAACCCCTTCCATCATCCCTCATGGTGGCAAAGCCAAGACTGGCACACTGGAGTCTTGGTACCTCTTTAGCTGTGTGTCCTCAAGTACATTACTTAACCTCTCTGAGCCTATTTCCTCATTTGTAATAATAACCTACTTTGTAAGGTGTTGGTGAGGCTTTAGTAAGATTAGTAAAACCTGTGGTGCAAAGTCAGGCGAAAGGTCACCGAGCAGCTGTTGTCACTGTAGGTGCTGCCTCTGAGCACCCCACAGCACAGCGGCCCTTCATGTATGAGACAAGAGTTCGTTTCCGCTTCCGCACCTTTACTGAAGCCGTTCTCCCTGCCTCGCATGCCCTCTCCTCTTTCCATTCCACCGTCTTCATCAAGAGCCCTCCTGCCTGGCAGCCCCCTGGAGGGCCTGTGGCTCTTTGTCCTTGGACCGCTCACTGGTCAAGCTCCCTTCCTGCTTAGTGTGAAAGTCTGAGTCTCCCTGGCCAGAGGAAGGGCGCCCGCAGGATGAGGCAGCCCTGTCGCCTCCCTCCCACGCCCTTCAGGCTTCCGTGGCTGTTCCTGACCATAGGCAACTGAGAGCTTGGGATCAGGAGAAGGCAGGTGAGGACACAGGCTTGGGAGAAAGTCATTCCCTACTGCATTCTCACTCACAGACATTCGTTCATTCACAGCAGGGGCTGGCCTTGGTCGGGGAGCCTGGTCATGACTATCACAGGAAAGGATCCCTGCCCAGAAATCTTGAATGTCCCCACCGTAGGCCAGAGTACAGCCTTCAAGCTAGAGGAAAGTCCACAGACAGACTCATCCAATGGGCCCACTGCACAGACAGGGACACTGACGCCCAGGAGGACGGGAGTGGCCAGGGCCCGCTACCAGCCTCAGGCAGCAGACCGAGCCTTGAAGTCCAGACCTAAGTCCTGCCTGTGCCCAGCAATGCAGCAGACACCAGGGATAGAGAGAAAATGGCACAGAGCTTCTGCAGGCATGGTGAGAGCCACAGGGGGCAAGGAGTTGGTCATGTCCCCAGAGCACCCCAAACTCGGCCAGTTCCAAACCATGCGTGGTCTCTCCCCCAAACCTGGCCTTTTCTCATGTCTCAGCCCTCTGCCAAGAGCTAAGGTCTGTGGCTTCCACCTCCTTGACCCATTCACTCCTTCTCTGTCACGGACCTGCCACTGCAGGCCACTGCCGTCCTCCTCCAGTCTGACCAGTGCTCATACTCTGGTCCCCTTCTTCCAAAGAGCTGCCATCTGATACTAACCTCACCACCATGCTGAAAACTCTTGTGGCTCCCCGCTGTCCCTGGGACATGGGACAAACAGTCTACATGGCCCTGTTTGGCCTGGCCCCAGCCCTCTCCAGCCTCGCATCACACGCAGCCCCTGCTGTTTGCCCCTGCCTGCCCTGTCCCTCCCTGCCACCTCAGGACCTTTGCATAGGCTGTTCCCCTGATGGGTCTGGCTAATGCCTACTCAGCCTCTGCTTCTGCCCTGCCCATCCCACCCAGAGACTCACTATTTCCTGCCAAGTCCAGATCCTCCTCCCAGGCCCAGAGGGCCAGGCCCAGGTCGCTCACTCTGCTGCCCAGGCCTGATGCAGCCCACCTGGACGGTTTGTTATTCTTGCACTACGGCCAGGAGCAGCTGCTGCCGAGTAGGTTCCGGATTTGGTGCTAAAAATACCCCATGGCCCAGACAGGAAGGGCCAACGGGGACACAGCTGCTCCTGGGAGGGGCTGGCTGAGGCTGCAGTGGAGGCTCACCCACCGTGGTTCTGGGAGTCCATGTGCTGGAAGGAAGTGGGCACAGAGCTCGCCGCCCCTGCGGAAAGGCTCTGGACAGAGGATGCTCAGGGCCGGCAAGGGGCACCCTGTATTGTCAAAAGGAAAATGCAGGTGCCTCCAGCATGCACATAAAGTCACTTTGGCTCTGATTCTTCTGGTTTGTTACCACAGGCATGTGGTGACTTTGCAATAAAATACATTTAAAAATTAAGTAGCCCTGGCCAAGGAGCTCAGCTGATTAGAGCACCTTCCCAATACACCAAGGCTGTGGGTTCAGTCTTCAGTCAGGGCACATACAAAAATAAATCAATGAATGCATAAATAAGTGGAATGGCAAATCTAGTTTCTCTCTCTCTCCCTCCCCTTTCCTCTCTCTTTCTCCCTTCCTCTCTCTCTAAAATAAAAATTAATTAAGTGTGTAGGGTCCTAGTAGAAGATATGTGAGCTCTGGTCCCTTCGGGAAGGGCTTCCTTGCTCTCCTTTTAGCAGAGCCTCTATGCTGGTAGGGAGGAAAATGACCGAATGAAAGCCAGAGATCTGGGGCAGTCTCAAAAGCAAGAGGCTGAGGCCCGAATAAGAGGGGGTGGTGGTTGTGAGGTGTGTTGCAGGGGAGGGAAAGGCCTGGATAGTTCCATGGGAATATCAGCATCGATGTGGGGCTGGAGATGGGGCAGGGGTGGTCCCAGGTTTCTGGATAGTCACTGGCTGGTGAGGGGCTCTCCTAGTGTGTGAGGCCAGTGAGGAGGAAGACAGGCTTGGTGGGCACTCAGGAGGTGCTGTCCTGCCTGGAGGCACTGAGAAAACCTGGACAGGGGATTTAAGAGTCCTCTGGGTGTCTCCAGACCTGGGCATCCCGGGGCTCTTCGCTCTGCAGCAGCAGGCAGGTTCACAAGGCCAGAGGGGCAGCCTGGGAGCAGGGCCCATTGCCACCTTGGCAAAGAAACATAGGGCCCCCTCCTGTCACAGCCCTCGGCACTGGAGAGAGAAGGTGGACCCAGCTGGCAGGGCTTAAGACAGATAACTAAAGAGATGTGAGCATCCAGCACACTGCCTGCCTTCATCTCTAGTCTCCTGGAAACGTGTGGTACCCAGGTTTTCTCTGCATGAATTACTGTCTGAAGGTGCTGGACAGTCAGAGAAGTAGACCTCGTGTCTCCAGAGTTGCCAGTCTTGGGCCTGGATCCTGGACAGGAAAAGCCTGGACTGGACTACAGGCCCCGCTCTGCCTTCTATTGGGCCTCAGTTTCCCCATCTGAGGATAATCTGAAGCTCTGAGAGGGGAGAATCTGCAGTGAAAGCCAGCCATTGCTCCCTAGCTGGCTGCCCCCACCCGGGGCTCCCAGCCTCCCAGGAATGTGCTTCTCCACCCTCGAACTGGGCGCCTGCCTTATCGGCCCAGTCTAAGGGGAGACAGGCGCCCCTGTTGACAATGACAGCCCCTCCTGTTAGCCCCAGCCTGACCCTGAGTGGAGGGCCAGCCAGCGCCTGCTAAGTGCCTGGAGGCAGGAATACCTCCTCTTCCCCATGCAGACAAGAAACCTGACCTTCCTCGCTGGCTCCTTCATGACAGGCAGGTGCCCGCCCTGGCGTCTGAGGCCCTGGATCCCCGCCCTGCTGCCATGCCTTCACCTTGATGGCATCTACTCTGTCCGGCACATCTCAAACATGACCTTGGCCTGCTTCCCTGGAAAACGGAGGCTGGCTGAGGGGGGCTTCCTCAGCCTGCTCCCATCACCCAACCTCTCAACACCTTGGTCCCATTCCTGCTGTCCCAGGCCAGACCTCTCCTCACTGCTGAACTACATGCACATCTCCCTTCAGTGCTCCCAGCCTCTCCCTCCCGTCCCCTCTCCTCCGCAGTCGGGGGCTCCTTGAACTGGTCCCCAAGGGACCCTTCTTGGTACCCTCGTGGGTCCCTCCTTCTCTTGGGATCCACCTGAGATGAACTTCTTGGCTGGCTCTTCCTCATTCCAGTCTCCTCGGGGCCCTCAGGGTCCTCGGGGCCCTGTCCAGAGCATCCCTCATCTTCCACACTTACGTCTAAGCCGAGCTCCCCACATTCGTAAAGACACATTGGTCCAACCACCTTCCTCTCCCTCTCATGCCCACGATTATGCTGGCCATCAGGAGCCTTGGCATGGTTGCATCCCCACAGTCTCTCCCCAGTGTCTGGAGACCTCACTGCTTTGCTCCTGACGCCCTTCCTTGGCTCGACTCCTCCCCACCCCCCACCCTTCAGCCTCCCCCCCACCTCCCTAGCTAGGTCTGCCTCTTTCTCTGACCAATGAAGGTCGAGCTGCCCAGGCCTGGCCTCTTCGTTTCTCAGTCAAGCCTTGCCCCTTGGGCATCTCATACAGGCCCCAGACTACAAATGCCATTGATCTACTGATTAATGATAACCGCATTTAGATCACTTGCTCTTCCCCAACACCACACTTGGATTTTTCCAGGTGGATGTCACACGAACTCAGTGAGGCCGGAACAGGACTCTTCATTTATATGCTAAGTCAGGGGTGGAGGGTCTGGGCCCCATTTTCCTCAAGTACACACCGCCTCAGAAAAGACCACCACCTTCCATCCACCCTGTGGTTCAGGACAGGCCTCAAAATCACCCTTGATGTCTCTCTCAGAGCTCTATCCCGTCCACCTGCAAACCCACATTCCCACTCTCCTTAACCTGCAGAATGTTCTGCAGGTCCCTTACAGTCTCCTCCTGCTCACTGATTCCTCTGGCAGTCTACTATCCTCACAAACAGACAAAGGAATCTTTTAACAGTGACAATCAAGCATCACCTCTTCACTGAAACTTCCCAGATCAGCCCATCCTAGCATGGGGCCCACTACCTGACTCTCCACCGCCGCCCCACTTAGCTGTTATTTCTGTCAGCGCCCTGTCCTGTGAACACTAGCTCTCACATTAGCACAGACCTATGACTGCTCATCCCCTCGGTAACACCATAAGCGATAGTCTTGTTGGCTGCTGCATATACAAGATCCAGAACAGTGCCAAACACACAGTCAGTGGTCAATAAACAGTTGACTTTCATAGAAGGAACAAATGGAATTTCTCTTTCCCATCAAAGTAATGTGAGGTCCCCTCCAGCCAGTCCACCTGCTCCAGCCCATCTCTGCACTCTCGCATCCCATGGGGTCTTCAAGTCCCCAACCTGACCCCTCCTCTGGCTGGCCCCCAGGAAGACTCCCCACAGGAGGTGACGTGTTCTACCAGGACCCTGCACGTGCGGGGAGATTTGGACAGGCTGCCGAGCGCCTCCTTCGCTGTGGGTGAGGTGGCACTGTCTCTGGTTCTCAGGTGAGCATGATTGTCCTAGGTCGCCCGCCAGCCCAAAGTGGACGCAGGGCTACGGAGTCAGACTCAGTACGGCCCCGCCCCACCAACACCCCCAAGTCCCCGCCCCTTCTAGTCACGCTGTGCCGGGATCTTGTCTTTTCTCCGCTACCGAGTAATCTTAGCCCCACCCCCAGAGTGGCTCCGTGGGTCTTAGCTATTGGTCCTCCCCGTAGGTTGCCGCGAAGCGACCAGTTCCTCATTGGCAGCACATTCTCCCGCGCCGCCACCACTACCACCACAACAACCGCCACATGCTCAACTGTGGGGCCTGCTCATTGGCCCCAAGGCTCGGCCCGCCCACACCCCCATCCCGCCCCCAGCTCCCCGTTCCCTCCTCCTATTGGTTACCTGGCCCGAGGCTTCTCTCCCAGCCTGGGCACAAAGCGGCTCCCACGCGAATTGGCCAAAGGTAGGAGGAGGGGCTTGGAAGCAGGTTAAAAAGCTCGCAGGAGTGCGGGCCAACCGTGCCTCAGAAGGCTCAATGGCGTGGCAGGGGTTGGCATCCGAGTTTCTGCAGGTGCCCGCAGTGACGCGGGCTTACACCACGGCCTGCATCCTCACCACAGCCGCAGTGGTGAGCTTACTGGGCGGGTGGGGCGTCCCCCTGGTTACAGCCCGGGGGGGGGGCTGTCACCATGGTTACGGTTGGATCCCGGGGCAGCACCTGATGACCTGGTTCTGCAGCAGCTGGAGCTCCTTAGCCCCTTCCAGCTCTACTTCAACCCGCACCTCGTGTTCCGGAAGTTCCAGGTGAGGTCACCCCGCCCTTGCACCTGATGGTCCAGCCCCGTATGCCCCGCGCTTGACCGTCTGTCCCTCTCAGGTCTGGAGGCTTCTCACCAACTTCCTCTTCTTCGGGCCCCTGGGATTCAGCTTCTTCTTCAACATGCTCTTCGTGTATCCTGTGCCGCACAGACCCAGGCGGGGAGTGGGAGGGCCCGCCGGGCTAAGATGGCTGGGAGCGGGAAATAGGCCCTGCCCGTGGCACTTCCTATACGGACTCCACAGGTTCCGCTACTGCCGCATGCTGGAGGAGGGTTCCTTCCGTGGCCGCAAGGCCGACTTCGTCTTCATGTTTCTCTTTGGAGGAATCCTTATGATTGTATCCTTCCCGGGCTCCAGAACCACAGGCCAGGGCACCTCTGCATCGAAACTGTGTTGGTCCTGGACCACGACCTGAGGGCCGTGGGAAGGACTCTAGCTTAGGGTGTATTGAATATGCATTGTGTGCTCAGCCCCAGGCGCCAAGACTAGAGCTTCAGGGTTGTACCCCCTCACCACCCCCAAAAAAAAACACCCCACAGGATGATTTGAAGGAGAGCCAGATGGGGTGCTTCAAAGCTGAGCCCTGAATGCCAGCAGCCATAGGAACTGGGGCAAGGATGGGCAGTGGTGGGAGGCTGGGGTGAGATGGAGAATCAGGGCAGATCACGTGGGGCTTGAAGGCCACAGTATGGCCTTAGGTTGGGAAGGGCACACCTAGATGAGGGTAGAGAAACCAGTAGGATTACAGGGACTTAGCAAGTCAGGGGGGTCCTGGGCAGAGTCTGAGGCCTTCACCAGGGGAGGGCCTCCTAACACCTTGACTCTGGCCCAGCTGCTGGGGTTCCTGGGCAGCCTGTTCTTCCTGGGCCAGGCCCTCACAGCCATGCTGGTGTATGTATGGAGCCGCCGCAGCCCTCAAGTGAGGGTCAACTTCTTCGGCCTCCTCACCTTCCAGGCGCCATTCCTGCCCTGGGCACTCATGGGCTTCTCAATGCTGCTGGGCAACTCGATCCTCGTGGACCTGCTGGGTGAGCCTGCCTGTCCGTCCAGCCAGCCAGCCCATCCCAAGCTGGCTGCTCTACCAGAGCCCTCCCCTCACCTACACTGGCCCTCCCATTTGTGCGCCACTCCCTGCCACCAGCATCTCTGTTCTTATAGCCCCTTGAACAAGCCAGCAAACCTACAGGCTTCACATCTCCAGGCCTCACCTGCTGACGCTTGTGTGGGTCCTGACTATGTTGGGGATGGGTAGGTCAGCGTTCCAGCCATGGCTCCCACTGCTCTGATGTTCTCAGGCCCTCCCCTCCCCAGGTCCTGGGTCCTACAATACTCCTTCAGGAACAACCCCATCCCCATCCTGGCTTGGCAGTCTGTGCAGGGCGTTGGGCACTCATGCTCTGAGGCCTGAGGTTTCTCTGGGCCTGGCTAGGCCTCCAGGACTGCACATGGAGGCCCAGAGCAGGCTGTGCTGGCCACGGGTGCCGGACCACAGAGGGAGGGTGGCCTCAGCAGTCCTTGGCTCTCTCACAGGGATTGCTGTGGGACACATCTACTACTTCCTGGAGGATGTCTTTCCCAACCAGCCTGGGGGCAAAAGGCTGCTGCTGACCCCCGGCTTCCTGTGAGTACTGGAGATGACAATCCTGCCCCTACACTCCCTCAGACAGCTCTCAACTCCCTGGGGGACCCATGCTGGTCTCAGCTCAGCCTGGGCCCCTCCCCACAGGAAGCTGCTACTGGATGCCCCAGAAGAGGACCCCAATTACCTGCCCCTCCCTGAGGAACAGCCAGGACCCCTGCAGCAGTGACCCCACTCAGGACCAGCCCCAGGGGCCTGTGTCCCCGGCATCTGTCAAGCCTCCATCCCATCCCTAACCCCTGCTTGCAGCGCAGCAACCTGTCCTGAGGGCTTGCCACCCAAATAAACAGAGTAATTTGTAGCCTCTTTGCCCATGGCACTGGCTCCCCTTGCCTCACCTGGCCACACCCTTCCATGCCAGGCAGGTGCTGCTGGTCTTAACCTAGGGCCACCAAGCCTGGTCTGCACTGCCCACCCTCTGCCCTGGACTGCCCTCTCAGACCAACTGTAGGTGGCAGGATGGGAGGCCCAGAGAGGGTCAAGAACCTGCCCACAGTCTCCAGGCAGACCTTTGCGCTCACAGATGGCAGACACGGAGTTCTCATCCCCACCTCTCCAGGGCCTCAGTGGAAACTTGGACAGATCCCACCTGTGTTGGGCCTCTGTTCTCTGCCAGACAGGGGGTTGGCCAGATCTTGGTAGCATGGACAGGACCAACACCAGGCTATCCCTGGTTGTGTCAAGCTTGGTCTTTATGGGGCTTGGGGGGCATGCTACTGCCTGGAACCCTCAGGCTGATGCCTTACTCAGCCCCCCATCCCACCTCATCCCTGAGAAATAACCAGCAAGTGGACCTTTGCCCCATTTTCTAGCTGAGCAACTAACAGACAAGCAACTAAGACATGGCCAAGGCTCCATGGGGTCAGGTGCAGAGGACAGCCAGGACTGGGTCCTCTGTCCTTTCTGTGACTCCAAAGCCTTGATAATTTTTCACCTTAGCAGAGTCTTGCATTGGCTGAGGCCGAGAACTCTGGAAGTCTTGTCCCTGCCATTTTTCAGCTGAGGACCACAGGAGCCTTATCCAACCCCACAACTCACTTTTCTCTTCCGTAAAGTGGGCATCAGATCTGTCCAGCTCTCCTTGTTGCCCTAGACCACTGTGCATTATGGTTTCTTCCTAGATGATCAATAGCACAGGGCTTGTCGTGTTCATGGAGGACAAAAATATTTGCTACAGAGCGCACCTTAATTTTGTAGGGAAACCTTGTGGAGCAGCAGCTGACTGCAGCAGTGTGGGCACAAACCTGGGCCTGGCGTGCTGGCCCTTCCCCAGGCCTCTCGTCCCAGGCCAGTGGGACTAAGGCAGGCGTGGTCCATTCCAGCCCGCCAGTTACGGAGCCCCAGGGCTATCTCCTGCCCCAGGGACCAAGCAAATACCTTGCTAATGGAGCCCACTAATTTATGAGGCCAACTGGGCCTGGGCCTAGAATCTTCTTTGTCAGGACCTTCCAATGAAGCCCCGCTGGCCCCTTGCTCCAGCAAGTGCCACTCCTGGATGAAGGGGAGGAGGCTGAGTACAAATCCCCTGGGAGCTGTTCCATCCTAGAATGTGCTAAGAGAGTAAGGCCCATCTCACCCTACATCCTGGCAACGGAGAACCCCAATCCCTACTCAGGATAGGAACTAGGTGCCATGGGGCCCCCTGTCATGCTCCCAGGAAGCAGAGCAGTCCTGACCTTCAGCCCTGCCCTGGCTGGAGAAGGACCTGCCAGCAACTGAAGGTGGCACCAGCCCAATGCTGTGGGTCCATTATCTTCAATAAGTGCAGCTGTGTGCCCAGTTCACCAAGCAGTGCTTGACTCAGCAAGATCCACACTGGCCCCTTCCATAGAGTGGGAACATCTCCACATTAACAGACGAAGTGAGGACACAGAGGTGATGACAAGCTCATCAAAGGCAGAGCTGGGAAGAGGCCCAGGGCTGTGTATCCTCCACACACAGCACCACCCCCCACCCCGCCCCACCCCCCACCACAGACTGGCACCAGGCCAGGCGTGCTGCTCCACATGCATTCTTCCTCACAACTAGCGTGGGAGGGAGGAGCTGGCCGTGGCCATGTGCCAGCCAGGGGTGGCGATGCCCCAGTTCACCTGTTACATGTGCACTGCTGGGAGGTGTGGCTAGAGTGCCGCACACATGCTGAAGCTGGTGTAGCGGGCACAGGCACCCACGCTGGTGGTGCCCCTGTAGTGTCTGCTTAAATAGGGCGGGGCCTCTGCAAGGGACTCCAGAGAAGCAATGCTCCCAGCCATGATGGCCTGACCACCTTGACCCAGCAGGGAACCAGGACAGCAGGAGAGCCGTGGGCTGTTCCACAGGACCAAGAAAAGGGGGTGGAGCTCAATGAAGGGTAAGGGGGCCCGGGCCCCCTGCCCTCTAAGCCTCATGACCACACCTATCATTTCTCCTGTTCTACAAAGACATCCAAGCATCGGTGGTGGTGGTGGTGGTGGTGGTGACTGGAGGACCCCCAAAAAGCAAGGATTCCATTCTAACTCGGGTGTTACTGGGGCTGGGGTGGCAGAGAGTGAAGTCCTGGAGCCCTGACAACACCTGGGGATCTGAGGCAGCACAGGGTGAGAGGCCTGGCCCACCAGCCTTGGCCATACCACCCCAGCAGGACCCCGCTCCCTGCTCTCCTCCATTCTTATTTTATGCTACCATTTTGAGGAAATGGAACATGACCTGATGCCTTTTATTTAAAAAGTGTTACTAGCCCTGCCTGGGGCTCCTATACAAAAACAAAACACAACCGAAAATGAGGCCTCTTCTTGACCAGAGGCTGGGGTGGTGGGGACTAGGGCTCAGCAAATGGAAAGTGTGCCCGGGGGAGGGCGACCTGGAAGGCCTCTGTGCCCATGCTGCTCAGGACAGCCCTGGGCTGCCCCCTTGCCTCCCTCTTTGCCAGAAGATGGAGAGGCAGGCCGGTCTTCTGAACGCTCCGTGGGAGCCAAACGCTGATGGGCTGGTTACCAGGCTGGGGCAGTGTTGGCGAGACGCCTCATACGCCTGTAGGAGGGGAGAGGGTGGTGACCCAGGGCCAGCTCCCAAGCCTTGGGCAACTGCCATCCCCAGGGTTCTCTAGGGCGACCAGGGGAGAGGACACAGAGACGAGCCAAGGCAGGTGGGATTCCTAGCCCCTCCCTTCCCCTGGCCTCAACCTGTAAGCCCTTGGGGCCCTGAAGATGTCCTCTCACCTGACTGCTCAAGCATTGCCCACCTCCTCAGGGATCCTGAAACCTGGGTCTGAGCTGTGGTCAGACCCAGTCTAAGGGCTTACTTTTGTTCCCTGCAAGGTTCGAAATCTGTAACCTAGGGGTTAGACTGGGACTCATCATCCTGGGACACACAGGTCCCCTCCCAGAAAGGAACTGGGTCACTGGGGAAAGGTGATGGTTCTGTACCTGCCTGGAAGACAGTGCCTGTGGGCAGAGACAGCTGCAGGTGTTCTGAGGGGAGGGGGGTACCTTGTGTTCCTGTCCTGGTCACGGATCTTCTTTTCCATCTCGGCATCAGTCAGGGTCTCTAGCAGTGGGCACCACTGGTCAGCATCTCCTGTGTTCCGGATGGCAATCTCCACGGTGGGCAGGGGGTTCTCACTGGGATGGTGAGGGGAGAGAGAAAGCGCTAGTTCACAGAACAGCAGCTGGAAAGGCCCCCAAAAACCACTGTCTACCTCTTGCCTGCCAACAGATGGAACACCAGAGCCAGGGCATGGTGGGAAGGTCTAGGCCTTCCCTGCGGTCTCCTCCACCTCCCAGCTGGGCCCATTTCCATGCCGAGCTCCTCAGAGCAACACTCCTGATGGGGCAGCCTGGGATGTTCCTGTCACCTGAGCCTCAGGGCAGAGATGCCAGGACCTCCCCTGGCCACGACAGTGCTGCCCCCATTACCCCGCGCTTCTTGTCAAGGCAGTGGGCCCTTTGCTGCCGCTTTGTGTGCTCTTCTGGGAGACTGAAGGCAGGCGTTCGCTATGGAGGTGGTTCCCTTGACACAACACGTGGCTGAGCCAGCTATTACCGCCACGGCTGGAAGAAGGGGAGGGTGGTCTGTGCTGCTCAGTCTCCAGAACCAGGACCCACCAATCAGGGAGAGAGGTGGAGGGTGAAGGGACAGCAAAAGGAGGGGGCTGCCCAAGAGTCCTGGACACCCCCTCACTGACGGTCCACTGGGCCAGCCTGCTCCTGAATGTTCCACACACTTGCCCCTCAACCCATTTCACCGGGGCTGAAATAAGCTCCAGAAAGGTCGAACTATTTGCTTAGGGCAGAGAGTTGGGCCCCAAAACCACATCCCCTGGCCACTCTACCCTGGGGTCCCTCACCCCAAAGGCCGCCTGCACATCCTCTAAGTGGACAGAGCCGGGGTGGGGGGACTTCAGCCTGGACAAAGGCTATGAAGGCACAGGGTTGGCGGGGGGTGGGAGGGGAGGTGGACAGACAGGAGCACCAGGGGAGGGAGGACAAAGCTGAGCTGCCACCTCTCTGGGCCTTGGTTTCCAAGTCTGTGGGACAGAAGCCTAAAGAGGCATGGAGGCCACAACTGCCAGGAGGGCCTGTGTGCCTCCCACCTTCAGGGTGACAACCCAAAGCCCTGGCCTGGCAGACAAGCCTCAGGGTGAGGCCCTACCCATTCCCCATATCACCACTCCAACCTCCCCAGGCCCTTCTCCAGCTGGGCAGCTGCACCTTTATCCTGAAGCTCAGCCCCCTCAAAGGCCTGCCCTGCTCTACTGCAGCCCGTCAGGAGTCTGCCATCGGAAGCCTGCAGCCCTGCAAAACACCGTCAACTCTGGGAAGAGGGCAGGCAAGGCCCAAGGGAGGTGCCTGGTAGATGTTGAAGGAATAAAATAGAATAGGCCCCTGGTGGGGCGGCCTTGGTTTTGACACCTCATCTGGAAAATAGGAAAGAGATTATTGGCCTGAGGGATTTTCCAAGGATTACACTTATTAAAGCTGCTAGCATACATCCACTGGGGAAGTTCCTATGGGCCAGAGGCCTTCTTACATAGCATTCACGAAGCCTGTGCCCAAGGTCACATGAGTGGTTGGCTAGAGAGGAACGACCACCCAGGCCTGACTGCAGAGCCCCCACTCCTCAGGATACCAGCCAGCACTGGGCAGCCTAGGGTCTGTTCCAGCCTCCCTGTGCTGCTCTCCTGGCCTGGGGTCTGTCACTATGAGCACCCATGACACAACTCAAGGTGCAGGCTGAGGCTGGCACCACAGCCCAGAGCTAACCGCGGCATGCCTGAAGTGGGGATCACCTCTTGCTGCTGAATCTTGGCCCGTGGGGTCCACACCCACAAGGCCCAGAAGCCTGAGTTCGAGCTGGTGACTCAGAGGCCAGTGACTGAGCAGCGCCAGCCCCCATCCCTTGGTACCCTGGGCCAACCTCTCCTAAGCACTCCTGACAGCTGTTCTCCAACCAGCACAGTGGTTTGACAATCCAGGAACCACCCAGCCACAGACCCAAACATCATTCCTCACCTCGAGGGCTACCAACCACAACCGCCTTCCTCAGGAGGACAGACATGAAAGGCACTAAGCCCACACCAAAGGGAAGAAAACATGTTTTCCTTTTAATTTAAACAAGAGCTGGTGGGTGGATCCTGGAGGCCCCTTTGTTTATCCCCATTGGCTCTGGGAAGATTCCACTCCAGTCGGTTTATTCTAAAATAAGAACTGCCCAAAACAAGAATGGGGCCTGGAGCCAGCAGGCCTGGCGCCAGTTTGGGGGATGACATAGGCATAGACCCACCCTGCCTCCGACCCTTCCAGGGGGATTATGACTCATGGGCCTCGAGGACCCTAACACCCCAGTGTCCAGGTGGAGATCCAGAGTCCAGGCGGGGAAGGACACGTTTGAGGCAACATGCTTATAAAGTATCTTCAGGTTAATTTTCAATGGGATCTCACATGACGCAACAGGCCAGCTGAGAAGCATTTTGATACCCACTGTATAGATCAGAGAATGCAGACTGAGAGGGAAATGACCTGCCCACAGCCGCTCAACTGGGAAGAGGAAGAGAAAAAACTTGAAGAGATCAACTGACGTAGGAAAAAAAAAGATCGACTGACTTTGGAGAAAGATGCCAAGTTCACCCAATGAGGAAAGAGCAGTCTTTCTAACCAGCAGTGCGGGGACAAGACCTTGGATTAAGCAAAGGTTTCTTACATGAGACACTAAAAGCACAAGCAACAAAAGGAAAAATAGATAAATCGGACTACATCAAAATTTAAAACTTTTGTACTTCAAAGTGCACTGTCAAAAGTGAAAAGACAGCCCGCAAAATGGGAGACAATATTTGTAAATCATGTATCTGATAAGGAACTTGTATCTAGGCTATACAAAGAGCCCTTAAAACTCAATTATTTAAAAATAAAACAAAAACAAAGGAGTGGAACAGCCATTTTTCCAAAGAAGATATACAAATGGACAATAGCACATGAAAAGACGCTCAGTATCATTTGTCATTAGGGCAGTGCGAATCAAAACCACAGTGAGATGCCACTTCACACCCACTCACTAGGATGGCTGGAACCAAAAAGTCAGATGAACATTGGTGAGAATGTGGAGAAACTGGGACCCTCAAGCCCCTAGTGGGAAAGGAAAACGGTGCAGCTGCTTTGGAAAGCAGTCTGGCAGATTCTCAAAACGCTAAGCCTAGTTACCACATGATCCAGTAATTCCACGCCTACATACATATCCAAGAGAACAGAAAGTTGGTATGTAAGCAAAAACTTGTACATGAATGACCACAGCAGTACTATTCTCAGCAAAAAAATGGAAATAGCCCAAAGACCCATCAACTGATGAATGGATAAGGAAAATGTGGTGTATTGATATGATGGAATGTTATTCAGCCACAAAAAGGACTAAGTTCTGATATAGGCTACCATATGGATTAACCGTGAAAATATTATGCTAAGAAGCCAGCCACAAAAGAACATATGGGAGTCCCCCTTTGTTACCCACAGTCAACCAGGGTCTGAAAATATTAAATGGAAATTCTGAAAATAACAATTCAGAAGTTTTAACTGGCACACCATACTGAGTAGCACGATGAAATTTCACACCATGCCTCTCTGTCCTGTCCAGAATGTGAATCATCCCTTTGTCCTGCGTCTCCATATTGTTATAAATATATGCTACCAGCCTGTTAGTCACGTAGTAGCCATCTTGGTGACCCAATCAATTTCCGTGGTATCATGGTGCTGGTGTTCAAGTTACCCTTATTTTATTTAACAATGGCCCCAAAGTGCAAGAGTAGTGAAACTGGCATTTTGGATGTGCCAAAGAGGCTGAAAGTGCCTCCTTTAAGTAAAAAGGTATGTGTATAGGAAAAAACATAGTATATACAGGGTTTGGTACTATCTGTGGTTTCAGGTAAACACTGGGAATCTTAGAACATATCCCCATAAATAAAGGGGAACCACTGTATGCTGTATGATTCTATTTATATTAAGTGTACAGAAGAGGCAAATCAATAGACAGAAAGTAGATTAGGGGTTTCCCAGGGCCAGAAGACTTGAGGGGTGGGGGGTAAGGGGTGAAAAATGTTTGAAAACCGTGATGTCTGTACACTCTGCAAATATACTAAAACCCACTGAATCTGAATTGTACCCCCTTCATGGGTAAATTGCATGGTATGTGAATTATATCTCAATAAGCTGTTACAAAACAAACCAACATGCAAAACCCACTGCCAGGGCAGGTGGGCAGAGCTCTGGGAATAACCCCAGTGGCTCACGGTTCACTAATCCAAAGTGACTCCGATGTCCCCAACCCTGGCAATGCTCCAGTAACACTGCCTCTCTGTCCCCCATCAGGCCCAGCTGCCAGGTCCCACATCTTTGCCTGTCCTGACTGCCTCCTGGCCAGCACCCTATCCTGGCCACTTCATTCCGGGTTCCACACCTGCACCAACCACCTCCCTCCCTGTGCGTGCAGCCTCTGGCACCTTCAGTGACCACACATACAAGTCTCCTCTGTTCGAGGGCACTGTTTCTTCTCTTGTGTCCCCAGCCTGGGCAACGGGCTGACCTGGAGGAGGTTAACTGCTGGATGCAACTCTCCTCATAGGTAGTGGCTCACTGTCTCAGTGAATGTCTGACACCCTCACATGCTCTGCTCAGCCCAGGCCCCTCCCCCACAGACGAAGCCCTATCCCTCTCCTGCTACTCACTGTGTCTTTGTCCCATTCCACTGGCTCCAGAATACCTATATATCACTGTGGTTCAGCTCTGTCTTCTAGGAGCTTGGTACCCTCAACCCTCTGCCACACACCTGTGTCCCCCGCTCCTCCTCCAGGCTCACCCACATCAAGCCTTCCCATCCTGCTTGCTGAAGGGAAACAGCCTGTTCTCTGCCCTGGTTCCCCTGGCTGTGGGCATCTTGCCCCGCTCTACTATGGACACGACTCAATGCCATTAATGGGAAGGGCACCACAGCCAGGTACTGGGCTCCGTCTGGGGGGTGGATGGGACTCCCCTGGCTCACTGCAGTTCTGTCCCCTAGGCAATGAAGCCTGTAACAAGCCGGCCCTGACCAAAGGCTCCCCTTCCTGTCCTTGACAGCTCTCTCCAGAGCATCCACCTGCCTGGGCCAGACAGCACAAAAAAGGCCAGGCCCAGCGTGAAGGGCTCACAAGGCCTGGTCATCAGAGAGAACACGAGCAGTCCTCCTGATATCAAAAGGCACTCAGGATGCCACTCCTGCCTGGCTGGCCCAGGCTGCTACAGAGGGGATGTACCCTCCTTGGTCCCCAAGGATGTGAAACCTGCACACTCAGCACTAGAGACCAAGGTGGGATAGAGGTCTGTGACACATTCTGCCCACAAAACTGGAATTCATTAACTGGCTGCTGAGGTAAGGGAGGTATCTGTCTCTAAGTCCCAACTTGCCACCACCAGGGGCTCCCAAGGGGCACCTGCTCTGGAGCTACTTGGCACACAGCATACATCCTGAGGTTTGACAAGAACTTTAGGCAGATGGCCCGGTCACCCAGAGATCAGAACAGGAGGGATGGTGTCATATGTGTCAACACCCTCAGGGTCTTGCTGCTGAGAGCAGTATGACACCCCCACCCCGGCACTGGCCAGTCAGCGAGTGGGCTCTGGCTCAATCAGCATCTGGGGAATGAGGTACTCAGTGTCAATGTCACTCTCAAGACCTACACGATGTCACCATCTCCCAGGACCTTAAGGTGAGCTCTGGGAAGCAAGGCCACCCCAGACTGGTCTGACGTCCACTGGCAGTGGCTCCGGTGCAGAGTGAATATAGACACACACTGACACACCACGAGGGGGCCTCACACAGGAAGCAGAAGGCATGGGCCAGACACCACCTCCCCGCTGGACCTGGACCCTGTCTGTGAAGCAGGACCACCTCACTGGCAGGACTGCTGGGGAGTCCCGGGAGGTGACAGATGTGCCATCTCAGCCTGGATGCTGGAAGCACAGACCACCGTGGGACTCAGCTGTCTCCCAGGCCCGGAACTTCAGGCCCTGTGGGTGTACATTCATTCCTCCTCTCTTGCTCAGATTTACAGGAAGCCATAAGAGAGCTGTCTCTTGGGAATTCTGAGAATCAGCTGAGGTACAAACATACTCACGAGCCCCATTAATGGTTATGTCTTTGCAAAAGATCTTCATACTTCTCCTTATGCAGCATTTTAAGCTTCAGTCCCTAAGTAATGACCACCACATGTGGATGATGACAGTTTCATGTGCAGAATAAATCCTAACATCCTGTTTTGATGCAGGGATACTTACCACACACCTCCCACACATACACACCATCCAAACATGGAAGAAGAGCTTGGGGGTCAGCACTGGTTATGACAGAACAGTCCTGAGGCAGGTGAGCGCCATTCATCGGTCAAAGCTCACCAAGTCCTACCTCCTGCCAGGCCCATGCTTCACGCTGCGGGGCCAACACCAACAGGAAGGCCATGTCTGTCTCTCAAAGAGCCCCAGTCCTTTGGTCTGTCCCCCACCCCAGCACACCGGACACAGGACCAGAATGTTGTGTTTACACTTCCACCTTCATACACAGCCTGAATTTGGCTCTTTATCTTCCACAGCATCCCATACAGGGTCCAGCCAGCATGTGTGCTCACCAACTGGCCTCTGACTGACAATGGCAAGATGCAACGGTAAAAGCGGCTGTTGGATGAGTCCCCCTGCATGAGCCAGGGAGGGTGCTGTGGAGTAGCCCTTGTTTGAGACAGAAAGTAAGTCCATCAGGTGAAGAACCCTGGGGTGTGCGCCCCCGACAGAGACAGTGCGGGCAAGAGTGCGGAGAGAGGGGGAAGGAAGGGGTGCGAAGGCTGCGGAGCAGCTGCTGACAGCAGAGTGTGGCCCAGGGCAGTGCAGAGTGGATGGAGGACAAAGCAGGCAGATAACCCATCTCCTTAGATCTGCTTCCCGCCACAATGGGAGCCCTGCCTCTGGGATACACGAGGCAGCAGAAGGAGCAAGGCTGCCCGAGGCCAGACCATACTGTGAGGCTCCACGAAATCCCAGAGACATCACCGTGCACAGGGAGAAGTCTTTTCCCCAAAAACAAGTTTAAAGAGGAATGAGAGAGGGACTCATGAGTGATCCTACCTGAAGGCGTAGGTCTTCTGATGCCAGCTCAGTTGTCCCCGAATGCTGTAGGCGATGGTGGTGACAAACTCCCCGCCCAGCCCCAGCTCCGAGCACAGCTTCAGGGCAAACTTCTCGGGAGAGTTCTCCTTCTCTGACATGTCCCACTCGAACTGGTCCACCAGGGAGATGTTTCCCACATGGATATTCAGCTGGGGCCAGAACCAAATTAGAGCAGTCAGAACCCGCCCAACAGAAGGACTGTCAGAAGGTGAGACAGCGTGTGCTCTGGAGCCACCAGGCCGGGCTGGACCCTGCCCTCAACTTACTGAGAACCAGGTGTGTCCCTTGTCCTTCCAGCTGCAGCCCCCCATCCACCAAAACGAGGCTAAGCTCACAAACCAACCAGGGTGGCCACAGGGGTTCTGGCTCAGGGCCCAGCATAGTCGCCCTCAAAGGAAGACCCTGAAGTGGCCCTAAGGTACCGAGTCCCGCCTTGCCCCCCTATTCCTATCCCCTTTCTCCCCTTCATTCCTGCTGGTCTTGATTTTGATGTGACTATACCCATCAGTCAGGGTTTAGCTCAACTGTCTGTCACTCATCAGACACTGTCCCTGAGCCCTCCTCTACCCCCTTACTCTGTCTCTTTATAGAGGGTGCCCCGCTTGGAAATCACCTTCTTACGTGTGCTCAGGGACGCAAGCTGTACCTACGCCAGCTTGCAAGGCACAGGCAAAGCCTGGGAGGGGAGCAGAATCCCACAGCCAAGTACTTCACCACACTCCCAAGCAGCACTCTGCTGACACGCAGCCTGCAGCCTGCAGCCGGGAGACGGTCCAGACCCTGCGTGTGCAGCACACTGACCAAGACAGAACACAGCCTGTACCCAGGAGTGCCCCACCGATGCCTGCCCCAGGGGACCACCACCCTGACTTCCCAACCCACACTTGATTGAGCCTACGCTGACGCGGGGCAGGAAGCACTGAATCACGCAGGAAGCTCTCTCTGGGGTGAGGCTTTGTTCACTCAGCAGTGTGTCCACAAGACTTCTTCCACGGCTGTAAAAGGCTGGGACCATCTCTCATTGCTCTGCCATGTGGGAGGGCCATGGTGTATCTACCTGTTCACCCCACTGTCCTTGAGTGCTCAACTCGGCTTTTTTTTTTTTTTTTTAAGATTTTATTTATTTTTTGAGAGCATGGAAGAGAGGGAGAAAGAGGAGGAGAAACATCGATGTGTGAGAGAAACATTGATTGGTTGCCTTTCGAACGCCCCCAACTGGGGACCTGGTCTGCAACCCAGGGATGTGCCCTGACTGGGAATTGAACCACCGACCTTTTGGTCTGCAGGATGATGCCCAGCCAACCGAGCCACACCAGTGATGGCTCGGCTCAGCTTTTAGGGCAAGGGTCAAGGCAGGCAGTGAACTGGCCACTGCGCAGGGCCCAGCCCGCACAGGGACTTCTCCCTTCCTTGAGTGACATAGGACCCAGACTCTTAGTCCTATGCCTCACAGTCCACTCACTGCAGCCCAGCCCCAGTTCCTCCCCACCCACTGGGTGACCACCATAGGTTTACAGAATGGAACCCAAAGAGCTGCCTCTTCCCCTAACAGGGTCCAAATGGCTGGTGAACTGCATTGGCACACTGGGACAGGAAAAAATGAGAAGTGGCAAGCAGCCCACAGAAATGCTCCAAACAGAACCTAACAGGACCAAACGGAACCAAATAGGACCAAGAAGGGCAGTGGTTCACACCCAGCAAGCCCTGCCCTGAGTGCAACACCGTAAGTCCTGTATGCTACCAGGCGATGCCTTGTAGACTGGGTTGTCTGTCCCCAACCAATCGGTCATTAATGCTTTCAATTATTAAATAACATGAATTGCATGCCAACCAAGGAGAGGCTCAGGGGATACAATGGTGGGTAAAACAGACAAAAAGCTGACTTCATGGGCTGACATCCAGCAGGAGGAGAGACATACATAAAATAAATACATGAATGTATATTGAATAGTGCCACATGCTAAGGAGGAGAAAGAGAGCATGGGTAGAAGGTACAGGGTCAGCCACATTTTGCAGGAGGCCCAGAAAGGCTTCCTGGAAATGCTGGCATTTTAGGAAGAACTGAATGAACCAAGAGAGAAGGCTTGCGGTTCTCTGGGAGGAAGGGTCCCCAGCAGAGTAGGGCCTGAGGCTTTCACAGAGGGATCTGCAAAGCTTGCAAAGTTCTGAGCAGAGGAGAGACACCGGCTGCCACTGATGCTTCTGGTGGAGGCAGTGTCTGGTGGTGGCAGCAGTGGGATGGTGAGGGGTGGCTGGACTCTGGGTGAGCTCACAGAGACAATACACAGCCAGGACCTCCAAGCAAGCAGCCAGCACTGATACCAGGTTCTCACCGTCTCCACAGCCTCAACCTGTATCATCCCATAAATGTTTTCACTCACTCCCCAGAAACGGCCCAGCCAACTGAGAAAGTGTGATGGTCTGACTCTTGGCAGCACCAAGCCTCCCAGGCCTCTGGAAGTGAGTGGAGCCGACCCAGCCCAGGTGCCCTGGTTAAGGCACCCAGGCCTGGACTTCAGTCCCAGTATCACTGAGAACATCTGTGAGTGGTTGCTCCAAGCTAAGGCACTGCTTTGTGAAGAAAGACGCTCCTCTCAGCTACCATCACTCCAAAGATTCCTGTCTTCCACCGTATCCCAGGAGTCAGCCAAAGAATATCCTCACAGAAGCAGGTATCCAGCTCTTCTGAAGTCCCAACTACACATCAGAAACCTTGGGTCTGACCTTCAGTTTCCTCACCTATAAGATAAACACAGCACCATCCCACAGCAGTGGGGCTTCCCTGGGCCAGCTGTGTCTGATCTCAGAGCAGACAAGCCCTTACACCACCAAGTCAGGTAGGAAACCCAGCCCAGAGACAGTCTGCCAACAACCCTTCATCAAGTGTCATCCCATGGGTAGAGATTATAGTGGGTTGGAGGATATAATGGAGTCCTACGGCTGACAACTGTCCAGCCACCAAGAAAGTCTTCAGCCAGAGGAGCAGATGGCAGTGCCAGGCAGAGTCTAAGCTGCCTGACAACTTTCTGTATGGCTGCCCACAAGCCTCCATCAATATAGCCACGACTACCAAAAAAAAAAAAAAAAAAGGATACTCAATTCTGAGAAAAATATCGGGGAAGCCAGCTCCTTTCCTGATGAGGACCCTGTATCTGGCTGATCTTGGACACTTGGAATCATGTGGTTGGGTATAGCTCATAAGGTCATGTCCTGACTAAAATTATAGAACAAAGATGCAGCACAGAGCAGAGTCCTCAGGGCCTTTCTGTGCACAGGGACACAGGTGAGGCTCCCCTTACTATACCCAACGCTTCCCCTTTTCTCTATTATGCCCTTTTTTTCTGTTAGTTGTCCATAATGTGAAACTGAAACAGGTTAAGGACAACAAATTCATATTTTCCTCAAAAGTAATTAATTAGCAAGGAGACTGAATCAGTCATCAAAAATCTCCCGACAAAGAAAAGCCTTGGACTTAATGACTTCACTGGTGCACTCTACCAAACACTTAAACAAGAACTACCACAAATCCTTCTCAAATTCTGTCAAAAAAGTGAAGAGTGGGCAACACTTCATAATTCATTGCCCTAATACCAAAGCCAGACACCACAAGAAAGGAAAACTATCATAGATCAATATTTCTTATGAACACTGATGCCTAGCATACTGAATTAAGCAGTGTATTAAAAGGATTACACACCACCGCCAAGTGGGATTTATTCCTGCAGTGCAAGGATGGTTTGATACGAAAACTGATCAACATGAATGCACATTAACAGATGAAGAACAAAAATCATGTGATCATCTCAACTGATGCAGAAAAAGCATTTGGTAAAATTCAATGCACTTTCAGGATAAAAACACTCAACAAACTAGAAATAGAAGGAAACTACTTCGACATAATAAAATCCATATATGAAAATCCCACAGTGAATATCATGCTCAATAATGAGACTAAAAGCTTTCCCTCTACGATCAGGAAGTAGACGAGATGTCTGCTCTTGCAATTTCCAGATTAAGCAATTAGACAAGAAAAAGAAATAAAAGGCACCCAAATTGTAAAGGAAGAATTTATCTCTGTTCACAGATGATATGATCTTGTATGAAGAAAATCCTAGATTCTATTAAAAAACTATTAGGGCTAATAAATTCAGCAAAGTAGTAGAATACAAACTTACAACACAAAAACCCAGCTACATTTCTATACACTAACAATGAACAATCTGAAAAGAATATTAAGAAGGCAATTATATTTATAATAGCATCAAAAACAACAAAATACTTAGGAATTAACTTAACCAAGGAGGTGAAAGACCTGTACAATGAAAACTATGAAACAATGCTGAAAGTAATTAAAGAAGGGATAAATGAAAAGACATCCCAACAATTATTTTTTCTTTTCCAGAAATAGAAAAAAAATCCATCTTAAAATTCATACAAAATCTAAGGAACCCTGACCAGTCAAGATAATCTTGAAAAAGAATGACAAAGTTGAAAGACTCACGCTTCCTGGTTTCAAAACTTATTGCAAAGCTATAGCAATCAAAACAGTGTGGTACTGACAGAGAAAGACATATATGCCAATGGAAAAGAGAGGCAACAAATAAACCCTTGCATACATAGTCAAATGACTTTCAACAAGGGCACTAAGATCACTGAATGAGAGACAAAAGTCTTTTCAACAAATGGTGCAGAGAAAACAGGATAGCCACAAGAAAAAGAATGAAGTTGGACCCTTACCTAACGCCGTTTGCAAAAATTAACTCAAAATGGATGAAAGACATAAATGTTAGAGTTAAAACTATAAAACTCTTAAAAAAACACAGATTAAATGCTTTATGATATTGGATTTGGCAATGATTTCTTGGATATGACACCAAAGGCACATGCAACAAATGAAAAAATAGAAAAACTGGACTTCATCAAAATTAAAAACCTATATGCATCAAAGGACACTATCAACAAAATAAAAAGGCAACCCACGGAATGGGAGAAAATATTTGCAAATCATGTTTCTGATAAGGGATTGATAACTAGAAGATAGAGAGAACTTAGAGAACACAGCAAAAGAACAACAAAGACAGCTTTCCAGGAGCACTGTCCCACAGGCTTCCACGTACCTTCAGTGTCCTATGACCCACACCCCAGGACAAGGAAGGTCCTGGCACATGGAGAGGAACTGCCTACCTTGATGATGACACGCTGGTCTGATTGATCCTCCAGGATGCTGTCCGTGGGGTAGGACTCAATCTGCTGTCTGATGGCAGAGGCAATAGCTGGCACGAACGTCAGTGGGTTCAAATCTAGGTCATCACAGAGGATTTCTGAAAACATCTCAGGGGTCATCAGTTTCTCTGAAATCAGGCAAGAGGGCAGGGATTGCTGATGGATTGCAGGGCTTAATCTCACTGTGCCCAGCCCTGACTTCCCTTTACCCCTTCCTCCTCTGCCAAACATCTCAGACAAAGATAAGGATAAAGATGAGGAGGACAGAGGAACTGAGGGTGGTTCTTCCGGACATGGCAGGGAAAGGAAGCAAAGGATGAACACTTCCGTTTTGGTCATCATTTCACAAACACCTCCTCCTTCACACCCCTGGGGGTGGTCAAAGCCCTGAGCGTTCCCCCATATCAGTTTCTCCCTGCTCCCGGGCACCACCATTCCGCTACACCACTCAATTGGTTCTAGCCAATGAGATGTTTGCGCGGAGGGGAAGCAAAGGCACTTCAGAGCTGATGTGCCATGTCCAAACTCTCCTCTCGTCTTCTGACCCAGGCAACCAGGGGAGCCTATATGAAGACACAAGGAGAAAACAGCCATCTACGCGATAAGGAGAGAGGCCTCAGAGGAAACCAATGCTGCCAACATCTTGATCTCAAACTTCTTGGTTCCAGATCTGGGAGAAAATAAATTTCTGTTGTTTAAGCTCCCCATGTGTGGGACTTTGTTATGGCAGCCCTAGCAAACTAACACAGGTTCCTTCTGGATAAGCCACTTTGAGGCCCACTGAGGGATGAAGCAGGTACATATCCATCCACCTCTCCTCATCAGTAGAAAAATCCCTCAGAGGGTATTAGGTTGCATGTGGCATTTTACAGACCTTCCCTCAGTTTCTGACTGTAGGCAGCATACACACTCAACAAGTTGAAAAGTATGGATCCTGAATCCTGGAAATGCAATCATACCGTGTGTGAGCTTGCAGGGACCATCTGTGACTGGCCAGACCAGAGCAAGGTGCTATTCAATCAAATATTTTTGTCTCCATTCTGCCCTGATCTCATAACCCAAACCTTAATGACCACACACCACTCTGGAATGAGCCACAGACACGAGGAAGCCAAGAGTGAATTCTCTCATAAACACATAGCGTGGTTCCATTATCAAGAACCAGCTCTGCTTAACAGACAAGTGACCCCATTATTCCCTCACTAGCCCAGAAGAAGTTCTAGAGACCAGCTGGTCTAACAGCACCATTGGGACATTCAGCCAGCCTATGTTCAGTAATTCGCACAGCAAGCAAAGGTAGCTTATTTAGAAGATGGCAGCAGAAAGCTAAAGTGCTTTGGCTAAGTAACCTATGAGTACATTGTCCACAGAATTTCAAGGAATTAGCCTTTTTAGTTGTAGATTCACATGGAGGCTTCATTACTGTAGCAATATATTGAGATTGGGGAGACTGATTCCTCCCACTTTATTCTTCTTTTTCAAAATTGCTTTAGCTGCTTTAGTTCACTTGCGTTTCCATTTAAGTTTTAGAATAACTTTGTAACTACAAAAATATCTTGCTGAGATTTTCATAGGAATTACATTAAACTTGAATAACAATTTAGGGAGAACTGACATCTTTAATCTTCTAATCCATGAACATGATTGTCTGTCGATTTATTTAGATCTTCCTTAATTATTTTCATAAGTGTTTTATAGTTTTCAGCATACAAGTCATATACATGTTTGTTACAGTCACATCTAAGTATCTCTTCTTATTAACTGTAAATGGCAATATATTTTTAATTTGAATGTCCATGTGCTCAATGATAGTACACAGAAATATAACTGATTTTTTCATGTTTTGTTGTATCTTGTGACCCTGCTGATCTGTTACTCTGGCAAATTTTTTTGTAGATCACTTGGGACAATCTACATTTATGTAGACAATCATGTCATCTACAAATAAGGATAGTGCTATTTCTTCCTTTCTGATCTGTTACATCTTTTATTTCATTTTCTTGCCTTATTGCACTGCCCATTACTCCTAGCACTAGAATGAACAAAGTGGTAAAAGCAGACATCTTTGCCTTATCCCTGATCTTAGGGAGAAAGTGTCTGCCCTTTCACCATTAAATGTTAGCTGTAAGATTTTTTTTGCAGATATTCCCCATCAAGGAGAGTTGTTTATAGTACTCCCTTCTTTTTGATATCTGCAGATGCTACAGTGATAGCTCCTCTTCATTCCTAAATTTAGCAATTTATATTTCTCTCTTTTGTGGTCAGTCTTGTTAGAAGTTTGTCCATTTTACTTATCTTTTCAAAGTATAATCTGTGTTCCATTCATTTTCTCTATTGTTTTGTTTCTGATTTCATTAATTTCTGTTCTTCTCTTTATTATGTCTTTTCTTCTGCTTGCTTTGATTTCATTTTGCTCTTCATTTTCTTGGTCCTTAAGGTGAGCGATTATATTATTGATTTAAGACTTTTTTCTCTTTTCTAGTGTGTGCAATGGTGCTACAAATTACCATGTCAGGTGCTATTAAATTAACATGTCAGCACATTAACTGAATCTTATCAATTTTGATATTTCTATTTTCATTCAGGTCCATGTACATTTTTAAATTGAGTTGAGGTTTCTTTAATGACACAATATGGTTTACCATATTTTGCCATGTATACTGTGCACTCTTTACCCAAATTTTTGAGGGAAAATAAGGATGTGCATTATACATGGGTATAATGATTACATACCATGGGTATAATAGGTATAATAATCCCATGTCTAATGTACACAAAAACACGGGAATGCATTATACACAGCAAAATACAGTATGTGGTATATGTTACATAGGGACTTAAAAAGAACATGTACTCTGCTGTGTTGAATGGAATATTGTGTAAACACCAATCAAATTTTGTTGGCTGATGGTGCTGTTGGGTTCTTCTATCATCTTGTTGATTTTCTGTCTAGTTGTTCTATCAGTTGTTGAGAAAGGGATGCTGAAGTCTGCAATATAATTATGGATTTGTCTATTTCTCTTTTCAGTTCTATCAGTTTTGCTTCACATATTTTCCAGCTCTGTTGTTTCGTGCATACACACTTAAGATCGCTATGTCTCCTTGGTGGATTGACTCGTTTATTATTAAGAGTCCCTCTCTAACTCTGCTTCTTTGCTCTTAAGTCTGCTTTATCTGGTACTAATATTACAGATTCTGCTTTTCTTTGAATAATGATTGCTTGATGTATCTCTTTCTTTCTAGTTTCAACCTACCTATATCATTATATTTGAAATGAGTTTCTTACAGCTCATATTGTTGGGTCATTTTAAAATCCAATCTGCCTATCTGTTTTTTAAGCAGTAATTATTGACAGACATATTAAGGCTTAGGTCTTTCATTTTATTTTTGTTTTCTGTTTTTCTGTTTCATTTTTTCCCTTCCTTGCTTTGGATTACTTCAACTTTTTTAGGATTTCATTTTGATTTATCTACAGTGTTTATGAGTGTATCTCTTTGTATACCATTTAAAAAATTGATTTATTTTTAGAGGGAGGGGAAGGGAGGGAGAGACAGAGGGAAAGGAACATCTATGTTAGAGAGAAATATTGGTCAGTTGCCTCTTCCATGCGTCCCAAACTGGGACCGGTCCACAACCCAGGCATGTGCCCTGACAGGGAATCAAAGGATGACCTTTTGTTTTGCAGGACAACACCCAACCAAATGAGCCACACTGGTCAAGGAGTTTTGTATAGCATTTTTAAGTGGAATTCTATATATTTATTACATTATACATACCTAACTTAGTCTATTGGTTTCTTCATTTTACCAATTCAAATGAAGTAATGAAACCTTACCTTTTTATTTTTAATTTTTAATTTACTGATTTTTAGAGAGAAAGAAAGGGAGACAGACAGATATTCATTTGTTATTCCACTGATTTATGCATTCATTGATTGATTCTTATATGTGCCCAGATCAAGGGTGGAACCTGAAATCTTGGCATATTAGGACGTAACTCTCTAACCAATTGAGAGACCCAGCCAGGGCTGAAAACTTACTTCTTTCTGTCCCTTTACCTTCCCCCATTTATAATGTAATTACCTTAAATATTTCCTTAGCATACATTTAGAACCGTATCAGACAACGTTATAATTTTTGCTTCAACTGTCAAATATGATTTAGAAAACTAAAGAGGAAAAGGAAAACCTATTTGTATTTACTCATATTTTTGCTTATCATGTTCTTCCTTCCCAATGTTCCAAAGTTCCCTCTTTTATCATTTCCCTTCTTTCAACCATTCTTTTAGATAAGGTCTACAAGTGATATCTTTTTTTCATCTGAGAAGGATTCCCCCTTAATTCCTAAGGGACTATTTTCACTGGGTGTAGGAATCTGGATCTCTTTCACTGCTTAAAAAAAACTGTGCCAGTTTCTCCAGCCTCCATCATTTGTGATGAGAAATCTGTCATTCAGTCTTTCCCTGTAGATGAGATGTCATTTTTCTCTGGCTGCTCCCAAGATTTTTTACTTTGTGCTTAGCTTTCGGAAGTTTAATTATGGTGTGTCTTGGCATAGATTTCTACGGGTGTATCCTGTTGAGGTTCTCTCAGTTTCTTGAATCTGTCACCCGGGGTTTTTAAGTGATCATATAAAAACAAATCTCAACAAACTGCTTCCTGCAGCCAGGCTCTGACCGCTCCTGGCCCGTGTGCAGCAGCAGATTCCATCCCTTTTCCTGAGGCAGCTCATGGCACTGCCCTGGGATTCCTTCGTCCCCCTCGGGGCCGAGATGGCATCGATGTAGAGACGTGCTCTTGTTCAGCAGTTTATCCTTTCTGAAGGACTTTAACACTCTCTCAGGAGGCTGACTGTTGAAGCAGAGAATGCCGTACTTCACCAGCAACTCAGATACCTAAGTTTCCTTTCAAGTCCTTCTCAGAGAAGAAAACCTCAAACTCATCATTAACTGACATCTACCAAAAGCTTGTTGGAGAGAAATCCTGGTTAGTTAGGGTGGCCTGAGCTATATACAGTTCATTCATGCTGCTCAACTAGTGCTGCTTCTCAGTTTTAATCTCTTTGTGATAAACACTCTCATAACCTTTCAGGTTATTTAAAATTTAAGTTAAGTTAAATATGACTTTTAACAAACAGGAAATCGGCCCTGCCCAGGTTGCTCAGTTGGTTAGAGTGCTGCTGTCCCAATGCCAAGGTTGCAGGTTTGATCTCCGGTTAGGGCACATATGAGAAGTAACCGATGAATTCATTGACGGATGGAACAATAAGTCGATATTTCTCTCTCTCTCTCTCCCCCTTTCCTCTCTCTCTAGAATCAATAAATTTTTTTAAATGTTTTTTAAATTAAAAAAAAGCTTAAGATTAAAAAAAACAACAGGAAATCAACAGCAATTCTGAATATACTCTTTCAACTATCATGCCAGAGGTATGGCCTCCTAATCACCAGTTAAGAATATGACGGCTGTCATATTCTCTCCCCCTACCCACTCAGAGCACGTCCTGTCCAATCTCCTTTTTGAGTGTACTTTCCTAAGTTCCAAAGGCCCTTCTTTGTCTCTGTAACTTGTTTCCTTAGCCCATTTCTTCTACAGCTCACTTTTAATGCCTCTGTAACTTTCAATAAACTTTCTCTTACAATTTGAGAAAAAAGATTATCACAGCCTTTAGACATGCTAAATATTACTCTAGATTGAGGAAGAGTTCACATAAAAACAGTATTTGGTCCTCCAAGTGTTTGTACTAAATTACATTTAGTGGATGTTGCATGAGGACTCCTATGAATAACCACCTGGAGAAACCCATGGTGGGGTTCACAGAAAGATGCTGGTCTTCATTACACTACACTCATGAGGGTCTTGGAAAGAGGGTCTCATGGATTTAAGTATTAAGAGTGATGCTGCTTCTTCTGAGCCACTGACTGCTGCTAATCTTGACTACAGTGAGAACTGCTGAACTGATCACCATGTCTCTCCCTGCCTGGTTCTAAAAGGTAGAGAGCTATACCTGTCTCCTAGCAACGGAGTCTACTGAATTATGTGTATGAACCAGAGTGCTGGCTTCGCTTTATATTCTATACATTCTAGCTTCATTTCCCCTTTTATCCAGTTTTTTCTAACTACTCCTTTTTCATTTGCTTTATTCTTTTACACCAAACATCCTTATGTACGCCGCATAACATCCCTTCTGAAACAGGGTGGAGTATAAAAAAAATAGTGAGCGCTTTTCATGTATTGTTGAAAGGAAACTAACAAGACAATACATGTGCTAATTCAATATGAACTAAGTTCCAATGTTTGGCCAAACTCTATACTAAGTGCTCTAAGAAAAACAGGAATAAAAAATAAAGTCCCTGACCTCAAGTGGTTGAAATGGAAAAGGAAAGAGATGAATTAACAAATAGCTATAATGCAGGCCAGCTAACATAAGCGGGGATGCACAGCACTGGTGGTGGTCTGGCACCTGTGAGCTATCCCATCCCCGTGTCGGGACGTCACTAGTGCACTGCACCTGCCCCCATCTACATTCATTACAACTTCCTGAAACCCCTCACTGATGTCCACCCTGTCTGCCCCAGGCCATGTTGTCTCTTTGCCAACATCCTCTCTTACCATCTAGCCCATGGGTAATGGAAGACAGGCACCCCAGCTCTCAGGCATTGTTCCCAGGGCTGGGCAGAAGCCCCCAGATGCAGGCTGGGCATGCCAATTGCTAGGGGATGACCAAAGGAAGTAGCGTAATCCTTCCAGAAAGCTCGAAGCCACTGCGTACCAACAATCGCACATGCTTCTCCCTGAGGAAATCCACTCTGGGAGAAAAATGCTGTAAGCTAATATGTTATCTGCCATGGAAACATCCAATAGCAGGGGCAGTTCTAACAAATTAGGACACCACAATGTAACATAAAATTCTGTACCAAGTATGAAGATCAATGAAACCAGGAAGACAGTTAAGAAAAATAAAATTATACTTGTACTATAATTAAAATTATGTTAAATAGGTTTACATATGGAAGTGACTGAAAAATGCAAAACAAAACATTAGGTTGGTAAGAGTCTGGTCACTGCAAACTTTTATTCTTTAAAAATAACATTCACTGGGGTTTTTTTTTCTTTTTTCTTTTTCATCTGAATATAAGTATGTTCACTGTAAAAAGTCTGAAAGATTCAGAACAAAAATGAAGAAAAAAATGAACACATGTGCAGTCCTCCTTCCCGGATGTGATAATGGCTCTAAACACTCTGGTGGACATCTCTTCCTAACCTTCCTCATCTTCATTTGCACAGAGTTATATTCAGACTTTCGGAGCCAGGGAAGCGCGCAAAGAGCTGGCATCTGATCCAAGACTTAGAGTGAGGATGGAAAGAATGAAAAGGGTGAGGTCAAGCCCCCCAGCCAAGGAGATGATAGAGGCATGAGCATGCACGTGCAGCATCTAAAAAAGCAGGAGGGTGGGCAGGGCTGAGGGAGAGGTAAGTGGAAGGCCAGGCAGCAGCATCAAGGTCACCGCAGAGCTCTCTGAGCTGGCAGGCTTCACGTCAGGCCATTGAACTACCCATGTTCACGGTGGGGAAGGAATCCAAGCTTCATGTGCCCGGTCCACAAGAAACAGTAGAAGCAGGATTTGAACCCAGAGTTCACACCCTCTTAACCTTTGGCACAATGCTCTGAATGTCATGTTCAGAATTCAGAACCCGCACAATGGGCATTAGACCGGAATAGGGAGTGTTTACACGGCAGCTAGTTTGGGCTGTACAGAGCTCCACATACCATTCATGTTCCAGGTAAAGGCGTCCCTCAGTTTTTGCCCGTCAATCTCCATGTCCAGCCGAATGGGGACCAGCACCTCAGGCTGGGATGCATTCTCATGAATCACTGCCGGGTCATGATCATCAAAGCTGAAAGTAAATGGCAGCAAAGTTAGCAAGGGATGCTATGGGTCCCCCCCAGAGCCTCCCTCTCTGCCCCACTGACCACCGCAAACTTGGTCAAGGGGCAGCCCACTTCTTCCAAGCATTTGTCAACTAAGGTCTGAGTCAGCAAAGACAAGGCAAGCAGGGGTCACAGGCCATAGGGGCAGAGGTCCACACTTCATGAACACACCAGGAAGGGAGAGAAAGATGCTGACCTGCGCAGTGGGACAAGACCTAGACATACTCTGAAAGAGGGAGATTTAAGCCCCAAAGCAGGCAGGACTTTCACAGAAAGCTGTGGGAGAGGAATTTCCAAAAGAGGAAATACTTGAGCAAAGGCCAAGGGGCAGGAGAAGCAAGGGACTGCTGGGGCGGCAGCAGCCGGAACACTGAAGGCAGGGTACAGGTTAGATGGGGGAGCACCGTGTGAGACACTGGGAAACGACAAGGTCAGGGTGCCAAGAGCTCTCCACTTCAGGTTGCAGAATCCAGCCTCTTCCCTGAGGGAACTCCAGGAAGGCTGAGCAAGGGCTTTACATGGTCATGTCTAGATTTTAGGAAGACAAAGAGGGAAAAGATGTGGGGATACTGGAGGGCACAGGAAACCTAAGGGCATCTGCTCTCAGAGCTTGGGGCAAGGATAACAAACAAACAAACAAGAAAAGCACACCACATGCATGTTAGACACAAATGCTCTGGGAAACACAGATGAGGGAAGGGGCAGAAGTGGACATTCTAAAGTTGGAAGGCAGCCCTGAGAAAATGACATTCAGAGATGGGAAGGGAGGAAAAGGAGGGAGGAAAGGAACGAGGAAGGAGGGAAGAGGGAGTGAGAGATGGAGGAGGGAAGAAAGGGGATGAGCCATGCAGATACTAGCAAGAAGTGAATGAGGCTGAGCTATAGAGATGAATGTGGGGATGGGAGCTTGAAAAGTAACCCCCAAAAGATAGCTATGTCCTAATCCTTGAAACCTTGACCATTACCTTATATGGCAGAAGGAGGGGGTACTTTGCAGATGTAATTAAGTTAAGGATCTTGAGAGGAAATTAATTATCCTAGTGGAACCTAGATTACATCACGGGTGTCCTTATAAGAGACAGACAGGGGAAGATTTCACACACAGAGGAGGAGGCCATGGGACCACAGGAACAGAGACTGGTGATGTGGCCAAAAGCCAAGGAATGCCAGCAGCCAACAGAAGCTGGAAGAGGCAGGGACAGATTCTCCCCAGAGGCCCCAGAAGTGCAGCCCAGCCAACACCTTGATTTTGGCTCAATGAAACTCCCAGCCTCCAAAACTGTAAGAGAATAATAACTCTGTGTTGTATTAAGCCACCCAGTTTGTTGCGATTTGTTCCAGCAGTCACAGGGAACTAATACAGCAGGAGTCACTTGAGTGGCATCTCAAACCATGAGAAAAAGTCTAAGAACTGGGTTCCCAGGAATTCTACTCAAGATACTAGGGAAATAAGGAGACTGGTAAGACTAAAACAAAGAGAGGTGGGGGGTTGGAGCAAGCCAGAGACCAACATCCTGGAAGCTGAGTGAAAACTGCTTCATGGAAAAGGCAGCATGGTATTTTAGGGAGCATAAGGTCAAAGCAGAATGTTTTTGTGGGGAGGAGGAAACTAAACTGCATTTTAGCACTAAGGCAGAATCAGTGGAGAGGGTAAGGTGTGCTCACCAGAGCGGGAAGGTTCTCTTCTTGTCCCGGCCCATGCGGTTCCTGTTGATGGTCGTGGAACACGGTACAGCATCCAGATGGTGGGAGCTATTGGGCAGGGTGGGCACCCACTGATTGTTCCTCTTTGCTTTCTGTTCCCTGGAAAAACATGGGAAATCCCCCGCTCAGTCTACAAGCCTGATACCACCCACTAGTTATCAAGTCATGGTCAGCAGACAACCACTGCACCCCTGCAGAGTGCTCCAGGGCCCAGTGGGAATTTCTGTGCACCCAAGAGTCTGTAGGTTTCTATTCCCTAGGCTCCCACCAGCACCTGCTTGGAGGTACCCAAGCAAGGGTAAAGGTACAAAGAGGCCCCAACATGTCAGAGCAGCCGCCAGCCCAATGCAAAGCCATAAGTTAACATGCTATATGCTGGGCATGGCTCCACAGAAGCACTGTCCCTTCTGTGGGGAAACAGCACAAGGAGGAGGCTTCCCAGAGGAGTGGAGCCTTAAACACCCAGTTCAGGTTCCCTGGGGTGGGGGACACATGGAGGGGACGAAGGCATTTCAGAAGCACAAGGAGCAGCAGGGAAGAGGCAGTAGGTTACAGATTTGGCAGGAGCTGGAAACATGGGACGCAGAGAGAGTGTCAATTACAGGGGCTGGCGTGTTCCATGAGAAACTGCTTGCACTCAGCAGATGACTAGGAGTCCCCAGGGGTTTGTAGCAGGAAGAGGCATGATCAGACTATCATTTTAGACATGCAGGCCAGCCTGAGATGGCCTAGGCAACGCTGCTGGCCTCTGGACTTCCCGCCCAGTAGAAGCAAGAAGATGTAGTATTGGTAAATACAGTTTAAAAAACAACACTCAAAAGAATTTAAGTAGGCCGTGTCCCATAAAAAGCTCACTCTTCTCTCCAAATTGCAGGTTGCTTTTACTACTAGGAAAATACAAAAAGCTGTTATAAAATGAGGCTCTAGTTTTGGGTTTGCTAGGTAAGTGCTCAGGTTCCCACTATGCCCTGAGTCCCTTTATCATCCCTGGGGTGGCCTTCCCCCATGAGACTACGAGCAGTGTGAGGGCCCTGACTGTGTATGATTCACCTATATAAACAACTGCACCAGTCCTCTTCGATAACTGTTTGCTACAACTCAGAGAATGTGACAATGGCCAGATTTCCTGCTGCTTAGCCAGTGCCCTCTCAGAAGGGCCAGGAGATGCTACAGGCAGCCTTTCCCCTTTCCATGGGTGGTCAGGGGCAGAGACAGTGGCCACAACCTGCCTCGGCCCAGGCCCTTTAACTCTTTTCTCTTCTAAGCTGGGGCCACTGACACCTCAGGTGCTGAAGTCCAGGAGCATCCCTTGACTGAGGGTGGGGTCAGAGAGGAATTCACAGCACCAAATTTGGCCAGGACTCTACCCAGGTCTTATTTAGATCTTATGAACAGTCTTCACATTATATCAGAGACCTGGGAAAACATGGAACTAATCTGGGCAGGGCTTAAGGCTGGGACAGCAAGACTGGGATCTCCACCACAGCCTACCTGAGCCCACAGGCCACAGACTCACTTAAGAGCACCAAATTTTAAGTAGTACATTCCTGAGCCCCACCCAGATCAAGTGACTCCCATCTGGGCAGGGCCAGGGAATATGGATTCTTAGCAACTTCCACGGCAATGCCAGTGCCACTGAGCCTATACTTAGGAACCTTGGGTCTAGCACACCACCTCTTTCCTGAGCACCCTAGAGCTTGTAATAAGGCTCCTCCCCCCAAAAAATCCTGCCCTACGTCAGTAGCAATCTCACTCATTTCCAGTCTGGGCTGCTCTACCATGTCACAGAAACAGTGAGCATGAATACACAGCCGTGCACAGAATCTGAGGATATGAGTCACGTAATTCAACCTTCTTCCACTACCAGGATGTCTGCCTATGAGAGGGCAGCCAGCCTCTGCCCAACCTGCTCAGTGCGGGGGAGGGGAGGTGCCAGTCCTCCCGGGGGGCTGACTGGACAGTGAAAATGCGCTTCCTGATCATAATGCCCACCAATGCAAAGCAGCTTCCCCGGAACCTTTACCCACCCAGCCTCCCCACAGTTCTGACCTCAGGGGTAACAGGACTCTACTCCCCCCTCAGCTGTTCCTCAAATGACACAATCATTAAGAAAGTGTTTATCACCCCATAAAAGGTTCCCAGCTGACGTGTGCAGACTTGAAAGCCCTATCCATATGCACCCAATTTCCTTCTGCCACTTCCCTGGGTAAGTCTCGCCATCCTTGTGTTTTACCACATCCCCTGGGGAGAAAAAATCTGTAGAGCACACATCTATAGTGCTGGCCAGGCTGGATGTGTGCCACTTTTTTTTTTCAGGCGAAGGGCCGGGGGAGATTATATAAACAATCCAATAGTAAAGATGACAGAAAATCTGAAAAGAAAGGATTTTTCAGAACCACATCAATCTCAACAATAACGACCTCCACACCCACCCCCCCAGGGTCCCGGGTTCTGGTGCATAGGGATGCATGTTTTTTTGAGAACTGAGAGCATAAGGTAGGTATCCCACACATCTCATGCATGTGAACCATGTTTTTGGTCGCTGCAGAGTCTACCTGATTACGACGTACAAGGTACATCCTAGTCCATACTGGTGAGTGCGCCTCCACTCACCCAGCCTCTCCTTAAGGCTGGACACTCAAGTGGCTCCATGTCTCTCCTTACTGTTCACAATGCTCCCAAAGGCATCTCTGTGTATATAATGGTTTTTGTCGGTGGTGGTGTTCTTTTAAATTATTTCTCTTAGGACAAATTCCCAGGGGTGAAATTACCAGACCAAAAAACAAAAATATGTCTGATGTCATAATGCTGTACAAAAAAATCATGCCCACCTACAAGCCACTGCAGCCTCTATGAGGGCCCCTCTGTCATGCCTTCCCCAATTCTTTATGTTGCTACTTTATCTTTTTTTACTTTGAATTTTTAGAATTACACATGAGGACAAACATCGTTCCCTGTGCTTACTATCTGTACTTCCAATGTGGACAACCCTTTATCTATTTATCTATTGGCGTATTCAAGTTTTCCTTAAAAATCTGAATAAATGGGCTCTTTCTACAACATAACAACTTTTCAATTACTTGCCTGTTTAATTAAGGTAAACACTCCTTTAAAGGTTCTAAATTTAGCCCTGGTTGGTGTGGTTCAATGGATTGAGCGCCGGCCTGTGAACCAAAGGGTCGCCAGTTCGATTCCCAGTCAGGATACATTACCCTGTGGGTTGTGGTCCAGGCTCCTAGTAGGAGGTTCTGGAGAGGCAACCATACATTGCTCTATCTCTCCCTCCCTTCCCCTCTGTCTCAAAATTAATTAATTAATTAATTAATTAAAGGTTCTAAATTTAAACATTCAAATCTATTGCTTGTTTCTTTTGTGACTTTATCTGGGCCACTAATTTTTCTGATAGATTAGTCCTACTTTCAAAGCATTCTATCTTAACTACTCTTCAGAATCCAAGACTTGGCTTAGGTTTCTTAGAAATTCCAAAGATACAGAAGAAACTTAAAATCCCATCTAGGATGATTTGTAAGCACCATGAATAAAGTGTTAAAAGTATTTCGGTTTGCCTTAACCCCAGTCAGTTCTGGAGTATAAGAAAAATACCTGCAGTGTCTCAAGAGCACGCCTGGCCAGGGGTGTGTTACCTGAGGTAGGTTGGGGGTTCCGTGCTGATGGACACGGCCTTGTACTTCTCGTCATTGCCATCCAGAATCTCTTCCACTTCTGAGGCTTTTAACAGTGTCACGCTAGTGGCCAGAGTTGTGTATCCATGATCTGTAACCAGAGACATGGCTATGGTCACCTTGCTGGAGGGGCAGCAAGCAACAGTAGCCAGTAGATGCAGCATACAAGGTCCTCACATGCAGGAGGTGGGAAAAGCAGGTGTCTACCTTACTACTGCTGAATGCTGGCCTCTTCCAAAAGGGCAATCTGGACTGAGCGCTTTATTGAGAGGTCCTACTGGGTAAAGACTCTCTGAGGATTTCCTTGGACTAATTTGTCCCAGGAGCACTGGCTCCAGGCACAGAGGAAGTGCACAGGGCAGCAGCAGCAGGAACAGCGCAGCACAGCCAACAGGGGCTCTCAGGAGAAAAGGAAGGCCCCAGAGTAATACCACCAGTGGGAAGAGGTCGGACACCACTGCAATCCACAACACGAAGCAAAGTGGAGATGGAATGAAAGATGAAAAATACTTTTCTTTTAAAACAAGAGCCCAGAGTTGGAGAGAGCTGCTTCACACCAAACACAAACTCCTGGCCCTGCGCCAGCCAACACTGTCTGGGAAGCAGGACAGATTCCAGGCAACATGACGCATAGCTCTTCTAGGGAACCTTGGTCAAGAGCTGCTACCTGTGTGCAGGTCCAGCCTGACTTTTCCTGGAGAAACAAACCAGTTATGAGGCAGGTGTCTCCAAAGCACAAGGCGGAAGAGTCACCGAGACCTCCTTTGAGACTTGTGAACGGGAAAGCAAAGCTGGGAACTCACTGCGTTAGTGACTGGTGCTCCATTGGAGGGGGCCAGAGGGAGGACAAAAAGGAGACTTTTTAAATTAGGTGAGTGGAAATGTTACAGCAGCAGATAAAAAAGAAGCTCCGGCTCCTGCATTAAAAGAACTACTACTTTGCCCACAAGACTATAGCAGCACCTACAGACACAATCAAAGAGGACAGGACAGACTGCAAAGCTCTCGCTCTTGTGCGCGCTCTCTCCGCCCCCCCACCTGTACATGCACATAAACACACACACTCGCAGCTCTCTATAAGGCGCCATTGCCAAGTGGGAAGCAATTTCGCCAACTACTAAACATTGTGCTGTGTTCAAACCCAGAAGGACCATGAGACTTTCCTGATAGATCAGAAGAGCATCCTTTCGCCCTGCACAGAGCTGCCACAGCTAAAGCACACTAGTGTCTCTACTGTCACTAGTGTTGGGTGGCTCGTCTAGCAAGCCCCAAGCACACCTCAGGCACAACAAGCAGGGACATGCACATGAGCTCTAGCACACTGGCTGCCAGAATGAAGTGCTACAAGATGGATGTGCTCTGGGAAGCAAAGCAGTGAAAGCCCCAGAGGGGAGTGGGAGCTGGGGTCACCACCCGCCGCTCGGGCTGCATGAAGGGTGACTATGGCAATACGCCACAGCAGATGGCAGAGCATCACAGCATTCCTAAAACGTTTTGAGACCAACATGTCTTCACAGCACCCACTACTGTCCCAGCCCCCCCTCCCCCACACACCCTCTAGACCCATTAAAAATACCTGATGAAGGACCACCACTGGCTCCCTGGAGCCACTTGCTTGCCTGAGCTGCACGTCTGCCCCGCCCCTAGGATGCTCCTGCCACACTAAGGTCAGGGCTGCAGTGAAGACACTCTGGAGTGAAAACGTTTTATCTTCATGACATAAGCGAGTGGTTTTGAAACAGGTTTACAAACCCTCGTGAAGACGCACCCTTAGTGTTAGGTTTTGTTTTTTTACCATGTGACGATGCAACTATTTTCTTCCTCTCTTCCACAGTGGCTAGTCTCCTCCAGAGTGAGGGATATCTCTTGTACAGAGAACCTCGGAACATACGGAGGTAGTTTCCCACCTATGAGTAAAGCAAGAAGGCTCATTATGAGGGTTACGTCTCCAAGCAGAGGGGAGGATCCTGGCGCAGAGGCTCCACTGGATCAAGTGATGGACAAACAGGCCCTGAGTTGGCCATCAGGCACCAGGCAGCAATAAAAACACATTCTGCTGACATCAAGAGTTCAAGAACAGTGCACATCTGGCCCACATCTGCCCCTCCAGGCAGGGACAATAACATCTACATTCTGACGACAGGACCAAAGCTTGTGAGGCAGACCCCCAGAGCTCACCAAGAAGCCCCCAGAGCTCATGGAGAAGCTTGCAATGATTTTGATTTTGGACTAAGGCTCTCTGGCACTTTCCAGAAATGTAAGGCCTCTTTGACTTTCTTTTATCTTAAGAATAAGACTTTGATATTTTTATGATGTAATAAACACCAAAAAGGTCTCTTAATTTTAGACAGATGCAGGATAATTTCCCCCATGACCCCTGTTGCTTTGTTTAGTAACAAAACTCCAACTGGGAATACCAAAGGAATTTTCCAAGGAGTTTAAAAAGCACTTATCAGCAATCACCAGATTGCTATATAAATCATTACTTCCCCAAACAATAGCTTCAGTTTGCTTGTACCAAATACTCAAAGTATGACTTCCTTAATGAAAAGAAAAAACCCAGTCCTAAAGTTTTTATAAAGAAACCCCACTGTCCTGCTGACTCTTCCAAAATGATCACTTGAATCACATGGCAGGAGACAGCCAGTGGACTGGGTGCCAGGTGCTGCCTCCACCTGTGCCGAGGAGTCATGTTCTCTTTTTGAGTCTCCTTACATCTGTCAAATGCTCAGCAACTCTGTACCCCACAAAGGACCACTTCTATTATTTTCCCATTTATCTACCCATCATAGTATATTTATTAAATAAATATTTTCTCTGTTTTTCAAGGACCAAAGATTTCCATGATCAACAACCAAGGCTGCTGAACAGTGTGAGAGTAGGTGGTCACAGCACATCATTCATGAGCCACACAGTAGGCACAGACTCCTGTGTGTTATTTGGCTTGAGTGCCATTATCGCCCAAGGGTAAACACAGTTTCCATTAGGTGTCTGGGAACACATTGACGATAATGCCCTCCATTACCACCTTGCAGGTCTTACAGAATTCCAGGACTTCTAGATCCTTCCTAAGGTTGCCTTTAAGAACAGAGGAGACCAAAGGAGGTTTGCCTTTCTGGGTTTTTCCAGAACTAAACTTCGTCTGCTGGACCTGGTTTTCCAAATGTAAAGTGAAAATATCGACTTGGGGATTTCCTAGAGTCCTCTCAGGTCTGTGACTTTGACTTGGTGAATAGAGCTGCCTGCAGGTGGTAGAACAGTGGCACACACTCACTACTACTGCAGATGCCGTCCTAAGGCCACTCCGCACATGTGGCATGGTGACATTGGGTGTGATGGTATGGCCGGCCCACCTCTCTGAGTATGGTGCTTGTTTCCCAAGGGAAAGGGACCTGGGGGCCAACCACCCAATGCTATCACAGGAGCTACAGGATATCAATAGACAGCATTCTGATCTTGAACCTTTCCCAGGCCTCCAAAGGTCTGATGACTGTTAAGTTAGGCCCCGGAAAGCAAACTGCCTCTCCCTTCTCCCATCTGAGTCTCTACTGACTGGGTCTCCGGACAATGTTCTCACTCAACAGGGTTGAAAAAGAAGACTGCAGTTAACTTTCTATAAACTAAAATGTGTTACAGAGAAGATCTCAGACGCCATCTAATCTAAGCATCTCATATACACATGAGAAAAGTGACAAGAGGCAGAGCAGAGCTGGGACAAGGCCTCCTGATGTCTTCCCACCTGGCTGCAAGCTTCTTCTCAATTTGCTCCACCTAATAAATGAAAGCTTGCTTTTCAAAAGTACCACCCACTCAGAGTCAAGGCCAAACTAATTGCCTTTCCTGCCCATTAGATCAGGTAAATGTTTCTTTAAACAACCTGTCCATTACCACACACTGAAACTCCTCAACTGCCTTTTGAATCCTGTACTTAACTGGCTCCATTTCCCCAGAACAGCTATCTTCGAAGAGCAACACTTATGTGATAATGTGAAAAATTTATTGCACTCTACCATCTTTATTTTATAAAAATTGGTGGAAAATGGTAACACTAAAGTTTTGATGCTGACAATATCCGTGTTGTAATTTGATACAACTAAGATAAACCGGGAATCATAGGATGTCCTGAAATCCTCATAGTGACCATCACAAGGCTTAATTTATATTCAATTGTAAGGAAAAACAACAAAAATTGTAAAAACAGGAATGAAATGCTCGTGTCTGATACTGAAAACAAGCAACAAGGAGAGGCAACCCTTGGCATTTTGTAGCTCTTTAGCTCTCCAAGATTAGCACTTACCTCGTTACATGAGACTCTACTGCTTGGTATACGCACATATGAATTGCAGAGCCATGATTTTTTTTTAAGGGATATGCACTATCTGGGGACTGCCTTTAGACCAAAAAGGGCTAGTCTGGGTAATGCGGAAAAACTTAATATACTTAGTACAAACTACCACTGAAGGACCAGTTATACGGTTTTCCTAAAGTCCGCAGTCCAGCTGATTCAACAAAGTGCTGTCACTTCTAGTAAAAACTAAAGATCTTTAGGATCTTTCCCTATGATAACTCGGTCAGTTCAAGATACCCAAAGTGTCGACTGCTTCTGAACTGCAGATGGATCTAGCTCAGGGATTCGGGCCTTACCCACCCAAAGGAAACAGGATGTCCTTCTCCTCCCAACCTATTTCCTCCCTGGTAAACAAAGGTCAAAACACCTCCTTGCCCACCTCAAAGGCAACAAACACGGGGATGAGCCCTCACTAACCCCTCTTAACAACCAGCCATTTCAGGATTCCAGATATAGCAGTGAGGGAGGGCTGCATGTGAGATTTCCAACATCTCCCCCCAAAAGTCGCAGGGATAACCAAAACACTCAGTTTCTTTTCGTCTGCCCAGGGTTGTACCAACTTAGCGCAAAACCAGTGGCCCCTCGCGGAGTCCTAGCTTGGTAGCAGGGTGCGTCCCCGACCACCACGAAACGGGAAGGTAAACCCAGAATCTCAGAGGTACGCGGGGCGGGGCCTCCTCGGCCCCGCCCGCGAGACCCCGCCCCCGCGAGATCCCTGCCCCAGCCGCGCGTGCTCGCGTGCCCGCCCGCCGCGATGAATGGAGACGCGCGTTCCCGGCGCGCAGACCCGCCCTGAGGCTCCCGCGGGGCTGTAGCCTGGAAGGGCGAGGACGCGCTGCGCGGTACCTCAGAGCCGATCATGTAGAATTCGCCGTCGTCCTCCAGCTGGAACTTGACGGGCTTCTGCCCGAAGGTCTTGCTCAGCGCCATCATCATCATTGCGGCGGTGGAGGCGAGCGGCAAAGGCCGGGATGCGAAGGATAGGAAGGGCTGAAGCGGGGCTGGAGAGCACCGAGTCGAGAGGAGCCGAAACCAGGAAGCGAAGGGCGCGCCGGGCCTGGCCGGGCGCTCGCGCCACCGCCGCCGGGCACCTCAGCCGCCGCCGCAGTCGACGACCAGGCCGCTCTCAATACGCATGCGCGGGCGTTGACGCTAACGCGCGCGCTGCCGCCGCCCAAACAAAAGACCGGAGCGCGTCCCCGAGGGCCTCTTAAAGGAACCTAGACCCGTTTCTTTTACAAGCTACCTCCCACATCGAGGCACTGAGAAAAATTCTCGCAGGTGTAAACAGCAACTGAGGCCTTGGTTTTCAGGCGGTGGTTTTCCCAGTCTCACAGCTGGGACTGGAACTCTACCCAGTGGAAGAGAAAGGAAGTGAGGCCTGAAGACTGAGAAGAGGCCGGAAGTACCTGTGCCTCAATTTCCCCACCCGAAAAACAGAGCAGCTGATTAGATAAGAGGGCTCTTAGGAACAGATATCCCAGTTCCGGGCCCACAGCTGTTGCTGCGGCTGTGGGAATGGGCAGAATGACAACACTGAGTGGTGCTGGCCTGGCAGGCTCCCTGGTTTGGCAGGATTCCAAGGCCCAGGTGGTATTTGGTTTGGCTGGTGCATCATATGAGTGTTGGAGAGGAGGGAACCTTCTCCATTCCTTTCTTAACTCTGTGCTTTGTGCCCAGCAACAAGCCGATCCCTTCAATGAAATTAGACAGCCCTGCCCTGTGCATTTACAGCTGGGTTTGGGACTGACATTAATGAAAGCATCAAAGCCTCCATGTATCCAGTTGAGCAATGCAGATTGTCAGAAACAGCCCACTGCTGACAATTTCATATGGTTCAGTCTAATAAAAATTGCAGCTATGATAGATGTTACTATGAAGAAGTTACACGTGGGGCTGGGTGGCCAGCAAGGAGACACTGAAGAGTTAGGAGGGGTCAGCTGTGGTAACCATGAGTTTTGTTCTGTGTTCTGACAATGATGGGTTAGGGGCTGGGGTGTGGTAAGATCAAACAAAGTGACCACAACTTGATGAAGGGCGATCTGAAGGGCACTGGGGCAAGCAGGAAGCAAATTACCAAGCCACTGCAGGTGCCAGTGAGACGAGATGGAGGAATGGAGTGAGAAGGGCCCTAAACATTGCACCTAGTCCCATAGGCTTGAGGTGGGAGCAGGGTCAGGGGCTGCCACCCTGGTTCCCAGGACAGAGCAGGTCCCAAGCCAGGCTTACCACCTCCCTGTCCCATCTCTTTCCCCAACCTGGCTTCCCAGTCACAGAGAAACCCCAGTCAGGCAGGTAGAAAATGACCATGACCATGTTTAATGACAGTCCTCAGTTTAAAAAAAAAAAAGGTGGGTTTGTACACACATTTACATGGCTTTGGAGGGTCTCAGTGCTAGCACGAGGGGGCTAGGGACAGGATTGAGGTATGTTGGGGCCTCCAGGGCCCTGGGTCTTCAGCCGGAAGCACCCCCGTCCCCAGCTGACTCTCGACCTTCTGGCCTGCATCTTGGGGAACATCTCCAGGATCACCAACTGGAAGGCAGCCAGTTCCAAGCATCTACCCTAAACTGACTTCTCAGGAAAGGGCAGAAGGCCATGTGGCCCCAGGATTCATGTGTCAGCACCCTGCAGGAACCTCGCAGCAGGGACAGAGCGAGGGCTCCAGCTCCCCAAAACTGCTGAGGTCCTTTCCTGAGGGACAGGGATAGAGAGTGAGGATAGCCAGGTTTGACTGTTACCTGCACAGGTAGGGTAGAGCAGGCCCCAGACGACCCTCACACTTAATACCAAAGCCTCCCTGACCAGTCTGAGACAGTTGCTGGCAGGTGACCACGACCTGCGTGGCCTTCCCTGCAGTTGTCACAGTGGCAGGACCCCTCTCCCCACTCCCCTGAGGAGACACAGGTTCTGTCCCATGCCTGCTGCCCATAGCCACAAAGATGGCCACAGGTCTCTAGGTGATGTCAGTGGCTTGGCAGGGGTCAGGGGTCCTGAGGGCACCCAAGCCATGGTTAACGGAAAGTGTTGGCGGGTTCTGTACAGCCGAAGAAGTCAGGGCCCACAAGACGGGGAAAGCCCTCCAGGGCCTTCACCTTCACAGGGTCAAACTTCCAGTAGAGGCGGCCGCGCAGGAAATAGGCATAACCTAAGGAGAGAGGAGAGTCAGGCCTGGGCGAGTGGACACTGGGCCTCACACTGTTGTCAGGCTGTGCCAAGGGATGGGCACAGGGGGAGGTCCAAGGTGGGTGGGCCCTGACCACTCCTGAGTTCCTTGAAACCTACAGGCCCCCCAGAACGTCCTTTCTCTTGGGGGAGCCCTTTAGCCTGCTCAGAGTCTGGTCTGGGCTGCCACCCAGCCTGGCAGGTGCTGAGTGCGTCAGAGGCCCAATTCCTGTCTGTTAGGAAAGCAGGTCCCACTGCCCTCACTGGCCCTCCCTCCACATCACTCTACTCCTGCACCCACCGGCCAGATACATGTGGGCATCTTGAGTCATGTGGGTGGTACAGGCAGCGTGGAGCCCCAGAGCCCAAGGCCACCATAGGGCAGCTCTCCGAAACGGTCCCACTATGGGAGAGCACAGAAGCAAGGCGGGGGTGGGGCACGAGAGAGCACTGGACTGTGAGTCCCAATCTAGTCCTTGGAGATTGTGGGAGGCCAGGTGGTTCAATGGTTAGGAGCAGGGACTGCCTGGGTGGTGGTCCTAGCTGCCCGCTCTCCACCTGGGTGGCTCCAGTTAGAGAGCCTCAGCACCTGAATCTCTGTTTGCTCTTCTGGAAACTGGGTTCATAACAGGTGCTACACCTGAGAATTGCATGAGACAGTTAGGGAACTTAGGTGCCTAGAGCCTTGTCAGTCCTCAGAGTGGAGCGGTTATTAATACCAACCATGACTAAAGGACCTGGGCAAGTCCTTGCACCTCTCTGGCCTTCAATCTAATCTATGACACTGGGGCACAGCACTGCCCTGGTGTGGGGATGGTGCTGGACAAAGGAGCTGTGATGAAAAGCTGGTCCCCAGCCACCACAGGGTGAGAGATGCAGTGACTATACCACTTTCATTAGCCACCCTGCCCCCAACACACCATCAGCATCCTGGAAGGCAGCATCTATCTCAGAGGGCACTCCTCGCCAGTCAGTGGCCCGGCGGGGCACAGGGCTGTCCACACGGCGGGTGCTGGGGTAGAAGCGCCAGTAGTCTCCACCTCGGAAGAAGTAGATCTTGTTCTTCTCAGGACCCCAGACCAAGGCCGCATGGACTGGGGACCCCAGCAGGCCCAGCTCAGAGAGGGGTGCAGGTCCTAAAACTGGCTTCTCACCATCATACACCCAGTACTGAGCCCCTGCGGAGAGGGGAGCCTGCAATGGAGCTGCGCAACTGCCACACTCAGCCATCGTGGACCTGCCCAGCTGCCGCCACCACCACCACAGGCATTCCTAGCCTCAGTGTCATTATCCTGCTTGGCACCTCCAGTCCAGGGGAAGTTGGAGCCAGCAGGAATAAGATGGGGTGGTGCAAGGCTCTGGGATGTACCACATGGGAAAGGTTATTCCCTGCCTGCTGTCCACCTGGGTGGCTCCAGTTAGAGAACCTCAGCACCTGAATCTCTGTTTGCTCTTCTGGAAACTGGGTTCATAACAGGTGCTACACCTGAGAATTGCATGAGACAGTTAGGGAACTTAGGTGCCTAGAGCCTTGTCAGTCCTCAGACTAAGCAGCAGAGAGGCCCCGGGGCCCCTGCTCCTTCCCCTGGCATTCGGCTGCTCACCACTCGCTGACCCTTAACCTTGTCACAGCAGATGCTGGCTAGACCTTTGTTTATGAAGTCCTTGCTGCCTGGAATGCTCTAGGCTCTCTTCTCTGCCAGCTGAAAGTTAACAGCACAGGCTCTAGGTTCTCTAAACCTAGATCAAATCCCTGCTTTGCCTTTCCCAAGCTGTGCCTTCAGGTGAGTCATTTCACCACCTCTGAGCCGGAGGCCAACGCGTGGCCCATTGTGCAATACCTTCTATTCTCCCACCTTGAGAACCTCCACCTCCAGGAGTCTCCCGAGCTGTGCCCAGAGGAGTGATTCTTGCTCTCCTTTGGCCCTGAGGATTCAGGGCACCCTCTACCTGCCCATCATATTTGTCTGTCTGTCCTTACCCTTGGCCATGACATTCCTGGCACCTGGAAATCTCCTGAGCGTGACCCCCAATCCCCACTCACCCTGAAAGAACCAGATGTGGCCCTGGGCATCCTCAAAGGCTGCGTCCACAGGGCTGGGCAGTCCTTGCCAGTGGCGAGAGGCCTGAGCCGGGTAGCCAGGCTGCAGCCGGCCCCCGCGAAGCCGCCACACGAAGCCCGCCTTGAAGAAGAAGAGCTCGCCACGGATGGTGGATACTGCGTCAAAGGAGACCTTGCAAGCATCTGGTGTGGCTTCCGGCTGAGGCAGGGGAGGAGGGGGGCCGGAAAAGAGCCCACATTGGAGCAACAGAGGCCAGTGGGGTTGAGGAAGCTGGGGCATGGCCTCACCTGCTGTCTTCCCACCCTCTTGCACCTCACCTCCAGTGGTGCGATCTCGTTGGTGTCCACCCTAGCCTCGGGGCTCACAGCTGTGGGCCTGGAGGTGGGAGCTGGCCGGGCCTGGCCATATAGGTGCTGGATGCCTCTGCGGTCATCTGGGCTGAGGCTCAGCGGGTAGCGGAAGGTGTAGAAAGGGGACATAAGGGCCTTGGCAGCTGTTGTGTGCTGTAACCCGAGCACATGGCCAAATTCATGGGCTGCCACCTGCAGGAGGTCTGTGCCTGGAAAAGGGAAATAGTCCAGCAATCCCCGAGCCTCCTGCAGCAAGATACCCAAGCTCCAGACCCCAGCTCAAGGACCTTGGTAAGTTCCCGTTCTCTATGATCTTCAGTTGCCCCATCTGGAAAATGGGTCCCCAGCCCATACCCTGGTTGTCCCCAATAGTCCAGGTCTCATCATAGTCGAAGTGGACATCCCCTTCTCGGTGGGTCTTCGGGAAGAAAGCATGGGCCAGGATGCCCCCAGGTCCATCAAATGGCAGGTTGTCTCCATGCCAGTACCTGCGGGTGGGTAGGTGGGGGCAGAGTCAGCTGCTGCTGACAGCTGGGGCTATTCCCAGAGGGATTCCAGGCCACCGTTTCACCTGGTGAAGTCGATCATGATGTCAGCGTGGCCCTCATGAACCTCAGTAAAGGTGAGTGGTGTCACATCACTCCACACCTGTAGGGCCTCTGCCACCGTCTGCCGCACCTGCTCCCGCACTAGCTGCCATGGGAACCGAAGAATCCTGGGGAGAGAGGCAGGGGCCTGGGCTTTACTCAAGGCGGGGTCAGCCCCTCGTGGCTGTGGGGCCAGGAGTTGCCCTTGCATGCTCAGTGGGGGTGCATGCATGCAGGACACAGGCCAGATGAGCCTCAGGTGTGATGCACTGATCCCTCTGCCACATAGGCACATTTTTGTGTGGGTTTGTGTCCTCAGGCACACACAGGTGTCTGCATTCAGTGGCAAGAGCACAGGACCAGGAGCCTAAGACCTACCTTATAGACCTGACTGTACTGTTCACTGTAGAGAGACTTTGGTCCTTTAACCTGACCATTAGTTCCCAGTTCCCACCCAGGACATTTCTGAGGCCCCCTGCAGTCTCAGCTCCAATGCCGTGTGACACCGCAATGGTCTTCATGTGCCTTCTCTCCAAGTCAAGTCCCTGCCTGCACAATGTGTAAGTTTCAGCTTTGCATCACTCTCAGGGACCGCAGGTCACCTGAGTTATTACCTGTGCCCTCACCACTGTTTTCTGCATGGATCCTGGATTATGATACTAGATTCGAACAATGTCATGGTTAATGCCTAGCTCCTTAAGAGGAAAGGTTATAGCTGCCTCATTCACCATGGAGTCCCAGGGCCTGACCCTTTGTAGGTCCCCAGAGAGGCTGCCTATGTTACAGAAAGCTGTGTCCCAGTTGTCCCAGCATGTCTATGGGGTGACCAGGCATGGGCTGACAGAGGCACCGTCTCTCTGCCATGGGAGGGCATAGGCGTGGCAGGGTGGTGTCTGTGAGTGCATCTAAGTTGGGGTTCAGCAGGTTGGTCCATGGATGGCTCAGGGGTCAGTGAACACACAGCTCTGTTAACCACAGAGGTGTGTGTCTCGAGAAGCAGGTGTGAGGGTGGCAGGTGCATACACAGACACGCAGCTCTAGAGTCTGATCATGGCCAAGGGCCCTACCTGTAGGTGAGGTCAGTCTTCTCCCAGCGCCCACCTGACAGCACGAACCGCTTTTGTCGGTTGCGGGCACTCAGCCCATCAGGTGGGTCAGGTACACCACAGCGGGGAGGTCTGGGGCCCCCAGCGGGCCGAGGAGCCTCCTGTGCAGCAGGGGCAGGCACCAGGCTGCTTGGAGGAGCTTCATGCCAGGGCTGTGGCCCCCTCCTCACCAGGTGGCGGCGGTGGGTGTCCTGGGCAGGAGAAATGATGGGGAGGCCCGGTCAGGCTGCTGGTCCTCATGGCCCGTGGTTGGAGATATGGGCTGTCAGCACGCCCATGCTCGACCCCAGCCCACTAGGTGCTGGGCAAGCTGAGGGCAAGAGAAGGCGTGCTCGCTGTCACACTGCAGGCCCTTTGGCATGAGCTGACTAGTTTCCTGATTATTTGTTCCAAGGCCTCCCACTGCCTGCCACTCCCTCTTGGGAGGGCCCAGGGCTGCCTGTCACCTACTCTAGCCATTTGGGCTGATGAGGTCTGAGTCGGGGCACAGAGGCTGTACCCTCCACACATACCCAGGAATGGACTCCACAAAGCTTCCCAGGAAAGGCCAGGCAGTGCCTCCTGCTTCCCCCACTGCTCCCCAACCCCCAGCAAATACTTTCCACCTCCCTTTCTTCCCAAGTCCCCTCTCTTCCTCTCCCAGGTCCCAAGTCATGTAAGTTACTCCTGCTCAGGACACAAATCTCGTACGCTCTTTGGTGTGGAGAGACTACAGCTCTGCCTCGATTTGCTTATCTGACAAATGGGGATAATACCTCCCCATAGTGTTAATCTGAGGATGTATTTTAAGCACTTAGCCTGGGGCCAGGTACCCAGTAGGGGCACCTGAAACTAGGGTCTGATTTCTGGAGGCAGTTTTGCTCATACCTCACCCCCCAGGGCTGGGCACATGGCAGAGCTAGATGAGGTCTGCCTGCCCACTCCATGCCTGTGTGTGTATATGTGTGTATGTGTGTGTGTGTGTGCACGCACGCACAAACATAAGAAAGCAGACAATTACCAGTGCCTAGCCCGCCCAGCGCTGCCACCTGCCAAAGCCCCATGTGATTCTGGCCCAGAGCTCCCACCCTCCAAAAGTCCCAGGGTGGAGGTCACAGCTCTAGTGCATGAAAAAAATCAGAAGCCCAGAGAGGTTGGGAGACCCTCCAAAGTCATCCAGCAAGGACATGGCAGGACCAGGTAAGGACTCTGATGACAGAGGCCACGGCCAAGGCCTGGCTGTGGACGCTGTGCGAAGCCAAAGGAGAGACACGGAGCGGAGCTGTTTGATGAGATACTCAGTGCCTGCCTCCCCACAGCCATATTTGGGGTGAGAGCCTGGCCACCCAGGCCCCACCCTCAGCCCTGGCCTCAGGCTCAGCCTCAGCCTCTGGCAGCTCTCCCAGGCTCCATGTCTCTGGTCAGTGTCCCAGCTCCCCTCCCCCAAGCTCCAGATTATGGAGCCACTAAGAACTCAACCCCCTAGAGCCACCCAGACTCAGCCCCCAATAATACCCCACTATGAAGGGGTCTTCGAATACCTGGAGGTTCTGAACCCTTAGGGGGCTGCGCTACCTGGGGTGTGCGGCCCTGAATCAGTTTTCCCTGTTTGAGCTTGCCTATCGAATGGTTGATTACCTGGCAGAGCCCAGCCTCGCTGAGTTGTGGGTTCCAGCCGATCCTGGGCTTACTGCTATTAAGTACTTGTCACAGTTGCAGTTCACCTGTATCTAGGCTAGGACCCAGCCAACAGCTCCACGCACATGCTCTTGTCCCCTAATGGGACCGCCCACCAACTCCTCCTTCATCATGCGCTTTCTCAGATGATGAAGTGGAGCCCAATGAAGTTTGAGCAATTTGCCCAGGTAACAGCTGGCAGGTGGCAGGTTCTCTGTGCTCACAGCCCACTTTACCTGCTACCTCTGCTCTGCTTTTTGGGCTGCAGTCACCTTCCTCCTAGGGGAGGGACCCAAGTCGATCTCACCTTGGTGAAGAAGAGAAGGAATGGGAAATTATTAAGCACCTGCTACTTCCCAGGCACTTTGCAGATGAACTCATTGAACGCCCCCCCCCCCACCATAAAGTGGGATTGGTACCGATACAAGGTCTCACACTGAAGATGTGGACCCCAGGTCTGTGTGACTAGCCATGAGAGTCTTCCCCTTCCCCTCCCCACATTGCCCCACCTTGACCTCCAGGAGACAGTTCTCTTCCCCAACCCTAGCAGGGGTACAAGGACCCTCCCTGGAAAAGGCATGGCCATTGCATCCCCTGGGAGACCCAAACAGCCCAGAGCCCAGCCTGCCAGCTCTGTTTATGCCCATGGGTTGAAATCTCTCCTCTCCTCTGCTGGCAGTGAGGCCTGGAGCAGCCAGCCATGGAGGGAGGGTGGCTAATGGACACACACACCGTCCCTTCCTCTCCTGCCCCCACAAGGCACCCCTAGAGCCCTGGATCATGGCACTCTCAGCACAGCAGGAAGAGCCACAGACTGAGGTTCAGAAGGCTCAGTTCTATGCCATGGCACCCTGGGCAGAGGACCCTGGGCAAGTTACTGCTTTCTCTTAGCCTTGATTTCCCCACCTATCAAATGGGGACAGTGCCATGGCAAAGGGCTAAATGCCTTCGCTCTGCAATGCCTGCTGCAGCATCTGGCACAGAGCCTGTTTCCTGGCCCTGGCCCTTGTCCCTGTGAGCCCACCCATCCCACACCTGGGAATCTGCTCCCACCAAATTCCCTAGAGCTCCCACCACCCACCTGGCATCCAGCTCCCCAAATGTCTCCAGGCCTGAAATCGTAAACCCGGAGTTGCAGCCAGAAGGGAGCTTGCAAACCCAGAAAAGAAGAGTGACTTAATGCAGGCTCTCCTGCAAGCAAAATCCTCTTACTCTCTGTCCGTGTCACACTCACTGGTCTCGGAGAGAGAGGGAGCGGAAGGCAACAGAATGGAGGCCTCTAGCCAGTGGGATCTTTTAGGGGAAGCCTATTATTTAATGGCTCTTGGCTTCTGTTTCCCCATTACTGGGATGGAACACATGCTCCCTGCCCCACTGACCTTCCACACTTAATCTTTCCAGGTCCTTTCTGGCCTGGAGCCTGGGGGTCTAGCTGTAAGGCCTGGCACGAGGCAGCACGCTGATTCCTAAAACGGGCATGCTGGCCCTCCCATGGTCGCTGGGATTCAGTGAGGCGGGGGGCAGGCACAGACCACACCTGACCTCATCGACAGCCTTGGGGGTCAGGGAGCAGGCACTTCCCAGAGCCCACAGAGGTCAAGGACTTTATCCAGGGTCATACAGTAAATATGGCAAGAGTTGGTCCTAGACCCAGGGTTCATGCTTTCCCACCCAGAGCTCGCCTTGCTCCCCCTCAGCTCTTGTCCTGCCTCCAAAACCCACATTGCTGAGAAGTGTTCCTTCTTCTGGTGCACTCCCTCCTCCTGGCCAGTGTCCTCCCTTGGCCAGCCATGTGTGATGGGTGTCCAGCTCACTCACCCTGTCCTCCTCTGGTGGGCACCAAACCACAGCCTCAAACATCCTTGAGGAATTCCTCGGCTGACTCAATCTCTTGGCTGAGCTAGAGGCTCAAGGTCAGCCTCTGGGACAACTTCCAGTCAAGAAAATGGGAGGCATCCAGCAGAGGGGAGATAGAGGAGGACCGCAGGCTAGGAGACTGCTGGGTTAAGCCAGACTATGCGTGCTATGCCCCTCACTGGATGTCAGTTTGCTGTTGGTCTAATAGAGATAATTAATCATAGCTGTGCCTTCTGCTGTCGGCAGAAGGTGACCCTGCCGTGAAGGTACTTGGTACTTTGTTAGGCTGTGCAGAAGACAGGGAAGCATCATCACACCTTTCTATTTAGCATCAAGCCCTTCTGAGGCTCAGAGAGGCCAAACAACCTGGCCAAGTCACGCAGCCAGTCGGCAGCCAAGTCCATCTTCTCCTGATGCTGTGACCTAGTCTTTCCCTTCCCTCCCCTCCCCTGCTGGTCCCAGGGGCTGTGGGGCTTTCAACAACCCTGAAAGCTGCTGAACTGGGATAGATAAATATTTACAGAGCTTTCCTGGCCCTGCCAACAGCAGCCTGGGGATAAACACATCAGTGGCGACCCCAAATGCTCTCTGCATATCTGCACAGTGACAGACAGCATCCCAGTTCAGACCCGGCCCCAACTGACCCTGCACAAGCATCAAAGTGGCAGCTACAGGTGACAGAATGTCTCCAGTGTGGCAGGCGGTACCTCTCCTTGAATTACCTCATTTAATCCTCAATGTGCAGCAGTGAGCACTGTTATCTCACTCCCACTCCTGACAAGACTGAGATGAGATTCTAAGGCACAAGAAGGCTTGCCAAGGGTCACATGGTTCATTCAAACCCAGATCTCTCCCATTCCTGAACCCATGGGTTCAACTGCTGCCCAAAGTGATATCCAACTGCCCCCAAATCTAGGAGACTAGAAGGGGCTGGGGAAGAGGCAAGGCTTCCAGAGTGAGGTGCTTCCCCCTCCCCCCACCCCATTGTTTCTTCCTGCTCCCATAGCCAGCGAGGGCAAGGCTGGCCGGGGCAGACCTGGGGTGGCTGGACAGAGGGGCCCAGCCTGGCCAGGCCTCCCTCCTCACCAGAATACTCCCATACTCCTGCCTATCACGCCTCCTAATGGTTCCATCCCTTCTTGAGCTGTCTGGATGCCTCAGCTGCCAGTAGGGGTGGGGTGGGCTCCCAGGGGCCGTGGGTCTGCAGTTGCCCAGGCCCTGACTCCAGGCCCTGCCTGGCCACCCGTGACTGGTCCCTCTAGCTCGAGGGGAGCATGCAGCTTTCTGGACACACGCAGGCTGTCGCACACACCCCGTGATTGGTCCTCTTCTCACTCTGCTGCTCTCTCTCATGGACTCTATTCTTCTCTTCTGATCACACGTTCTCCTCCCTTCCCTTGGTCTCCCACCCCCTTGCTCTCTGAGGTTCTCAAATCTCTACCCTCGGCTCCCCTTCTTTCTTACTTTCTCACAGTCTCTCTCTCTCTCTCTCTCTCTCTCTCTCTCTCACACACACACACACACACACACACAGACTCACACACACTCATGCTCTCTTGGCTCCAAGCCTCTCAAACTTGCCGCTTGCAGGTGCCTAGGTGGTGGCACCTCCTCCAGGCTCAGGCATATCCCCCAGAGCAGCTGCTACCCTCCCCGGCTCTTCCTTAATCCTCCAGCCCACTGCACACCTGGAGGTGTGATCACTAAAGCCACACACCTGGAGGGTGACACCAGCCTGGGACCTGCTCTGCTTTGTCCCTGCAATAAATAGAGGGTTACAGGGCCCTTTATTTATTGTAGGGATACCTGTAACCATTCCCTCTGCTAGCTGCCTCAGCACACTCCAGCATCTGCGGATGCGGCACGGAGGAGCGGGTCCCCACGCTGGGAGGGGGCGTGTGTCTAGCGCCGAGCCGCGTCTCACCAGCCTGGGCGATACCCACGCAGGCTTCACTTGCACACCTCCAGTGACGGGAAGCTCACTATCTATCACGCCCACAGGGATCCAGAAGGCGTTTTGGGTAAGAGGCGGCACCAGGGCATCCCGGCACCCCCCTGGGTCCAGCTCCGCCTCTGGGCCCAGCCCGCGTGCCCAGCGCCCCCTGGACGAGGAACGGCCGGCCGGCGGCAGGCACTCACCGGCAGCCGCGGGGCCCGGGCCAACAGCGGCGGCGGCAAGAGCAGCAGCAGCAGCAGAAGCAGCAGCAGCAACGGGAGCAGAAGGGCGCGCGGTGCCGCGCCGCGGAGCCCAGTGGCCCGAGCCATCCGCCCCAGGGCTGCTGGGCCTGCTGGGCCGCTCCGGCACACCGCCCCTTATAGCCTCCGTCCCGCCCCCCGCCCGCCCCAGCCCCGCCCCTCGCGCCTTTTGTTCTAAACTCTCCCCACCGCAACTGCGGCTGCCAGGATGGGGGAGGTGGACAGGGAACGACTGGCCGGGTAAGGAGCCTGGGGCCCGGAGACCCTGTCCTAACTTAGGGGCGGGCCGAGCTGTGGGCGGAGGTCTGGTGCTGGGTGACGCTGGCCGGGCGGTACTGCTCCGGGCCTCAGTTTCCCAAATGTGCGATGGGGAGTCTGAGAGAAATAGGGTTTCACTCCTCCTGGTCCCTACCCCCAACTTTGGAAGGGGCATGCCCAGCTGACCTCCCTGGTGGCCTGGTCTCTGCATCCTGTGAGCCTATGACAGGTGGTTGTACCCATGAGCAAGCTCCCTTACTCCTCAGAACCTTGCTGATCCATCTCGAAGACTGCACCGTATGCCCTGTGAGAAAACGGATATTAAAATGTGTCCCAGGGGAAACTGAGTCATATGGAGGAGACTGGCCAGCCCTCCCACCCCACCCCAGCTTGGAACAGAACTGTAGGCAATTTATAGATGGGGAAACTAAGGTCCCAAGAGGGAGAGACCAGAACAGGCTTTCACATACCAGCAGGCAATGGAGTGTGATCCGCTGGAGGGAGGTGCTGTCAGAGGATAGCCGAGCTCCGGGAGCCCAGGCCGTCCCTTCATCAGGGACTAACAGGCTCCTGAAGGCCTCCTGAGACCTAAAGGAGGGGGTGGTTTCCACATACTAGAAGGGGTCCTGCAGTCTCATACACTCCCCGTGACAACTAGGGGCCTTACCACCTCACCAGGCAATCTGCTTCATCATGGGTGACACTGCTGAGCCAAAGAGCAGACGGTGGCTCTTGTCCTGGGGGGCAGGGTCCTGAGTGTCACTAGGTGAGGCTGTAGACACCCATCCAAGCCCTGGGAAAGGAAGGGGGCTGGGAGGAAAGAGGACAATTAGGCTGATTCAGCCCTCCCCGCTGGTCCCAGCCCAGGGAGCCTTCACAGCTTCTCCAGGAAGGTGCCACAGAGACACCTAGAGGGCGAGGAGATGGCCAGCAGCAGTGACTTTTACTGCCTAAATCTGTTAGCAATTTTTTCTTTAAAGTGACTCACTTTTAAAAATTGAAATGCTTATTTCAGCCTCATTCTTAGCAATATTGGTCAAGAAATCTTGGACTTGATGAGCCAATTATACATTTTTCTGATATACAGGGAAATACATAATGATTTCAATAAAAATGTTTGTTAAGTGGTCTCGAGTGCCTCCAGGGCTGCACGGCTGTACTTTGGGGAACCTGCAGCTCACCAATCACGGGAGCTGAAGGAACAGCCACCTGCAGTGCAGACCCAGGGTGGCAGGCCATGGTTACAAGCTAACCATGCATGCAGCAAGGTCGGCTGGTCACTGAGGGCTTCCTGCAGGAGGAGGACCTTGATAAGCCTAGAAGGATGGGCCAATTTGGCAAATGAGAACAGGTGGGTGGGGACTGCATGAATAAAGGGGTAGAGGTTGGACCAGGCCTGGCAAGTCTGTGAGGAGAAAAGGCTCACCCTTGACATGCTTACCTCACCTGGAAGTGGGTGTTCACCCCCACTTGAGAGAGGAGAAAACTGAGGCCCAGACCCTCAGATGGGGATCAAGGTAGGACCGTCCTTCACAGGCAGGCTGAGAGGTAAGAACACAGTAGTGTTCATGTGGCCTGGAAGTACTCTGCACACACATAGCCGAGTATGCATTTTCCTCATGACTTTGCTGTGGGTGATTTCATCTTCTCCACAATTCTTGTGCTACCAGGCCTCAGTTTCCCCTCCCACGGCACAAGGGAGAGTGATGGGAGGGTGAAGGAAAGAAGTCAGACACCCCACCCACCCCGGTAATAATATCACCACTTCAAAGTCACTTAGAAAAGACCATAAAACCTGGAGTTCCTGAAGGGCTGGGAAGCGTTCTAAATCCGCACCTCCTCCCTCCCCTTGGCCTGGAACCAAGGTGGTAAAATCAAGAGGTTACAGGATTCAGACATGTACAAACGCCTCTGGGCACTTGGATCACAGCCTTTAGGATGCGCACGCTGCTCGAATGTCGCGTAAACGCTGTCAGTGTACGGCACTGGATTCGTGGAACACGGGTGTCAAGAGGGGTAGAGGGCCACACGGGGGGCCTCATAGCACCCGGGGTGCTGCCCAAGGCTGCCGGTGCCTGCAGTGGATTTTTCCACGGAGTCGAAGAAGGGTTTCTGGCGCCCCCTTGCGGGGGTTCTGGAGACTGGTCCCGGCAGGCCTTCCCCAGATCACCTCATCCGGGCTCCAGTCCCCTCCCCCCCGACCCTGACACCACGCGGTAGTCCGCAAACTCTGTCTCATAGCACGATAAGGAGCACAGCCTGGCCTGGCGCCTCGTACCCCGTCCCAGGCGAGCCTCTCCCCTGGAGCACAGAGCAACACTCAACTCCACTCTCCGAGCTCCGCGGTGGTGTTTGAAAGCACAGGCCTGTTGCCCCTTCGTAAACTGCCCGCGCTCTGCGACATTGGCTCATATCCTCAGGGCCCACACAGCTCGGGCCAAGCGCAGGAAGGGCGCAGCGTCACATTTCCATCTGAAATGGTCGCGGAGACGAAGGGATGCCAGAAGAGTAAGTCCAGGGAACTCGAGGGAATGAAGTGCTGTATCGTACCGGAACCTCCCCTGGGGGCGTGTCCCCGAGGCTCCGCCCCTTGCGCCGGCAAGAGACTAGGTGTGCAGCCTCGGTCTAGGAGACACAATCTCCGCTACCGTTTCGGTCTCCGACTCAGCTCAACTGAGACCCACCGCCGCGACAATGCCCCGGGGGAGCCGCAGCGTGTCCGCCCGGCCAGCCAGGTGTGAGCGGGACGGGGGTCCCGTGGGGACAGAGCTCGGGAAGCGCGGGTGCTCCTCCAAGGGCGGGATAGCATGACCTTGACGATTACTGCGCCATTTTAGCGGGGGATTACGGGGAGGGGAGGGAAATGTCACAACCACGTGTCTAAGACTGTGGTTGCCCACACCACGGGAGGAGGAAAGGGGGTCTTTCCAGGGGCTGCCAGACCCTCGGGCCTCTAGCCTGGGGTCTGGCCAGGATTAACCCCGCAACTCCCCACCCCGCAGCCGCACTGCCGCACCTTCTGCCCACCCTCCCGCTCATCCGCCGCCCGCGGCTGCCGCTCCGGCCCCCGCGCCGTCGGGTCAGCCGGGTCTGATGGCGCAGATGGCGTCCACGGCCGCTGGGGTAGCCGTGGGCTCGGCTGTGGGACACGTCGTGGGCAGCGCCCTGACTGGAGCCTTCAGCGGGGGGAGCTCAGAGCCAGCCCAGCCTGCCGCTCAGCAGGTGAGCAACGGGCTCCGGAGAAACTGAGGCCTTCTCTGAAGGCCGCGGAGCTGGGAGTACAGTTGGAATGTCCACCGAGCTGTGTCCGGGCATTTCCTCAGCTACCTCAGGCCTAGGACGTTGCCCAACCAGGGTCCTATTTCTCACTCGGCTGTTGCCCTTCTGTCACTCACAGGCAGGCTCTCCCAGGCTGTCCCCTGAGACCAAGGTCTCTAGACTCCCAGGGACAGATGACAGCCAGCCCTTTAGAGATAGGGAAACCCAGGCCCTTGGGGCTCAGAACTGGCCCAAGGTCACCTAACCCTAATAGAGGAGAGGGATGTTGAAGTTCCTGAGCCTCCTGTCCCCTTACTGCCAGGTCATGCACTGTACTCCCTAGGCCCAAGGGCAAAGGGTAGCTGGTGACTGGCCTGTTGCCCATTGGGTGCCCCACCAGTCCTGAGCCAAATGCAGACTTAGTGGCAGGGTCAGGGGTCATGAGGATCAGCATGGCTGAGCCAGGAAGTTGCTGAAACTTGTGGGGGTGGGGCTCATACTCCCAGAGTACTAGCAGAGCACTCACTGGGCTTTTCTAGATTCTTCTCCCACCCCCCCACCTGCCCAGCATGCCCATTAGGAGGCAGCAGGCACATGCTGTCTGTCTTCAGCTGAGTGGCATTAAGAGGGCTGTGGGCACCCTGTTTAACAGATAGAGCTGAATCTGCTGGTCCTGGGTCACTCAGCCTGGGCTGGGGTTGTAGGGAGAGGTGGGTGGCCCCCCCCAGCTTGAGCTGACCTTGCCGCCTCTTGCACCACCCTAGGCCCCTGCCCGCACTGCCTCCCAACCTCTGCAGTTGGGGCCTTGCGCCTATGAGATCAGGCAGTTCCTGGACTGCTCCACCACTCAGAGTGACCTGTCGCTGTGCGAGGGCTTCAGCGAGGCCCTGAAGCAATGCAAATACAACCACGGTGAGCGTCATCCCGACCCAGGCAGGGGCTGGGAGGGGCAGCTCCTCTTCCTATACCTGCGGGCTGACCGCCAGTCTGTGCCACCCCTTCCTTCTCAGGTCTGAGCTCCCTGCCCTGAAGACTGAAGAGACCGGGGCACGCTGATGCAGATCGGAGCAGACTCAGTAGCCAGCTCTGCACTCACCTCTGCCCCTTCACCGACAGCCAGACTACAATACCAGAATGTACCCACGAAGCTGGGATTGGGAGTAAAGAGAGGGTTTCTCACCCCATAGATGACCCGAGACACAAATGTGCAATTAAAAGAGTTTATTTTAGACCAGAGCCTGCTGTGTGCCTCTCATTGGCCTGTCTGTCAGGAGCACCATGGTTGAAACGGTGGCAGGGATGATTCACCTCCTGGGTGGGGAGGGAGGAGCCCTGTTGTAATCCCACAGCCTTGGGTGATGAAAGCGGATGGTGAGGCATTAGCAGGTGCCTTCAAGGGCATCTGGCTCTGGGAGCTGGAATCCTGGTTGTCTCTCCTCTCAGGAAGGCATGCCCCCTCCACCGTCCTTGTCTCTGCCTCTCAATCCCCTTCCCTACACCCACATCTTAGCAGCCCCTGGCGGCCTCACATCCTGTCCGTGACCTTGCCCCTCTTGCTGATACAGCTCAATAATTCAAGATTCCATAAGAGGAATACTGCTGGGCCAGTCTGTTTGGACCTGATCACACAAGGCAGAGGTCACAGCCAATCTCCTTGGACCCGAGTCCAGCTTGGCCACCAGGCTGTGGTGTGCTCAGTCACAGGGCCTGCCAGAACAGGAGCAGGCCCTTTAAACCTAGCGCAAGCCCTACCATCACATGTGCTGTGCTGTTGCCTTCGTGGAATTCATTTAACAGCTCTGCACCGAGCATCTGCTGCATGCCAGGCCCTGCTCCACAGAGAGAAGACCATCCTCTCCCGGGCATTGAGGATATTCTTGCCCTTGGGCATTTACACTCCAGTGGGGTGGTGGGTGCCTATTTCTGGGTACAATATGTTCCACCTTTCAGGTATATGTGTGTGTGTAGTGGGTGTTTCCCACCTCTCTCAGTACACAGGCGTCTGTCTCCTGGGAAAGGGTCCCACTTTTGGGAGTAACCGTGCCCCCGGGTATCCATGTCTCCTCCTTACCTGGCTCCTGGCCCCAGCTAGCGGGTCCTGGACAGCAGGGAACCCAGCCTTTGGGGCCTTGAAGAAAGGCCTTGCGCCTGGTGGCCACGCTGAGTGCCTGTACGCCTCCTCCGTCTGTTGCCCATGGTGGGCAGGCCCGACAGCCAGCGCAGCTCCTCTGGAAGGCCCAAGAAGCCCTCCTGTCGGGGCTGGGGAGAAGAGGCTTCCTCCCGACCCCAGGACCCTACCATGATACTCACCTGCCAGCTCTGGATAACAGTCATCCAGGTTTTCCAGTAGGGACTCATAGCGTGTGGGGGACCCCCCCTCTCCATCTGTGGAGGAAGGAGGAGTGACTCCTGGCTGGCCCCTGTAGACCTGTTGGCTGGTTCAGGCTGGGGTCAGGACGGCATTGGTAAAAGGGTCAGGGCTAGGTTCTGGCCAAAGCAGAGGCCAACAAGTCATGCACCCCACTTACTAATGATCTGCACGAGGACATAGGTCCCACGCTCCTGCAGCAGGGCGCTGCCTGTGGAGGGGGCCTGGGAAGCCCCCTCCTCCAAGTCTTTGCTCAGGATCACCAGGTGCCCATCCTCAGCCAGGAGGGCGATGGTTGCTGGGAGGGCGGGGAGGGAGGCAGAGTAGGGCTGGTACCCACGCCTACAGCCCTGGGCCCCCACCCCATCATCCCTCCTTACCCCCTCACCATCCGGAGGCACCCGCCCCCTCTGCCTCAGGTGGGCAGCGAGAGTCGCCAGGCTGCACCGGGGGTTTACCAGTTCCCAGCAGCCAGCTGTGGGAGCGGAGCAGAGGTGAGCAAATGAGACTCTCTGTTTCCCCCCAGTCTGGGACCATATGCCTCTCCCATTTCTCTCTATCTCTCTCTCTTTTTTCACTTAAGTGATTTGTTTTATTAAGGTAAAATTTACATGACATAAAATATACCATTTTAACCAAAGTATACAATTCAGTGGCATTTGGTATAGTCACAGAGTTGTACAACCATCACCTCTATTTCTAAAATATTTTCATCACCCCCAAAAGTAAACAATGTACCCACTAAACAGTTAACTTTTTTCTTTTCTCCAATTACAGTTTACATTCAATATTATTTTGTATTAGTTTCAGGTGTACAGCATAGTGGCTCTCCCATCTCTTAAACAGAGCAGGGAGTAGGGCTACGGGACCTACTGTACCCCCTATCATCCCTCTCCCAAGATGTTAGTGATGGGTGCATGGCTCATGCCTCCTGCACGCGATAGCCCCCTGCACCAGCCCCTTGCCCACAACGGACCCTTCCCCCTGGAGGCTTGGGAATCTGCAACTGTGGCTGGAGTTCAGGTGTCTGATGCACCCTGGTCTTTGAGGACCATGGACTGAATCAACAGAGGAGAGATCATGCAATTTAAGAACATCCTCCATGGGAGTACAATGGCAGGTGCTCTAGGAGAGGGGCCTGTGTGAATTTTCTTGTACCCAGCCAGGGTCTTCCCCTCCAGGGACTCACTCCAGGCACTAGTTCTGCTTCCTCACAGATCTCCTTCCCCAAAACCCCCATCCCCTTCCCCACGCTGCCTCTACCCCCTCCCCATGGCAGAGGGAAGCAAGCTGAATATATCATTCCCAACCTATCTGCTGCGATAGAGGACCTTACTTACCTCCAAACATCACTGTGATAAACATGGCTGCAGGGGAGAGGAAACAGATACGGGGGCTTTGGTACCCCAACTTCTGACTAAGGAAGGAACTGGGGCTGAGATCTATTCAGGGTTTGGGCCCTGCAGGGAGATATATGTGTGTGGGGGTGGATCAGTGGGTGACAGGTAGATGATGGGTGGGTGGGCCCAGGCTGAAATGCTTACTTGGTCATCTGTGAGGCTGGGCTCCTGCAGTTGTCCAGGACGCTTGGCCTCCTCTTCCTCCTGCTGGCTGGGTCAGAGCAGCGGGAGGAGACTGAGGCCCTCCCAGCTTCCAAGCTGGTCTCCATGGCAGTGGGAGCTGCAAAGACGTCCAGGCAGGAAATACCTTCCCCCCAGTATCCTGGTAACAAGATCTGAGGCAGGGCTCTAGTGGGGCCTGAAGCCTCGGTTTCCAGGGATGTCCAGAGACCACATTCTCCCACCAGTAGAGACTGAGCTCCCAGACTGAAAGCAGGGGAGGTCTCTGGGGTTGGTAGCTCACCACTGTGAGCTGGCAGCTGGCCAGGGGCCCTGGCCAACATGCAGTCCTCACCAACCTTGCGGGCTCCTCACCAACTCAATGCCCCCTTCTCTGCCCTGTGCTAATGTTCTTTCCTGCCCCTCCACCTTCCTCCTCATTCCCAGCCTCCCCTGTTTTCTCTCTTTTGTTCTTTTTTTGTTTTTAGTTGTTTATTGAGGTAAAATTTATATACAGTAAAATTCACCATTTTTAGTGTTTTGAGTTTTGACGAATCTCAAATCTCAAAAACCACCACTACAATCAGGATATAGAACATTTCTATCACTTCCCAAAATTTCTTTATGTCCCTTTGTAGTCTACTCCAGGCCCTGGCAAGCACTGCCTTTCCCAGAATGTCCTGTAAAGGGAATCATATGGTACAGAACCTTTTGAGTCTGGCTTCTTTCACTCAGCATAAGGCATTCGAGACTCACCCAGGTTGTCCCATGTATTAGCAGTTTGTTCCTTCGATAGATAGATAGATAGATTCTTGCTTTTTCTCACTTATGGAGGGGGTCCCACTGTCTGGGTGCACCACTGTTTGTTGATCCATTCACTTGCTGTTTTCGGGTTTTGGTGATTATGATAAAGCCAGTATAGACATTTCCCTACAGCTTTTTGTGTGGCTAGAAGTTTTCATTTCTCCAGGATAAATAGCATGGGAGGAATTTCTGGGTCATATGATGAGACTATGTTTAACTTTACAAGAAACTGCCAATGTTTTCCAGCATGGCTGCACCATTTTTCATTGTCCGTCTTTTTTCTGGTTGTGGCTAGGCCTCCCAGATTCACGGCTGTCTCTCTCACCACCTCTCTCTCTCTCTTCCGCCTGTCTTGCCATCTTTCCCTGTCTCCTATCTGTCTTTCTTTCCTGCTTTCTTCCCCTCCGTCCCCTCCTCTCTGTCTCTGCCTGTTCTTTCTTTCTCTGTGTTCTCACATTGTTTCTCTGGCTCTCCATCTGTGCCCCACATTTCTTTGACTTCTCTCTCTCCCTCTTCCTCTCACTTTCTCATCCGGTCTCTTCCCTTCTCCCTTATCCCCTCTTCTCTCCAGTTCTGTCTCCCGCCCCTTCTCCGTGAGCCGCACCAGCTAGGGTGCCCAAGCTTTGCCAGCTCCCTTTTCCCCAAGCGCTCAGAACCAGCACTGTGGAAACAGGCAGCATTTCCCAAACTTATTTAAACACAGGGCACTTTATTCTGGGGACACCACCGTATCTGGGGACCTGAGTTCTGTAGAACACAGTGCAGGGGTGGTTACAACCAGATACTGAAGGAGTGGCCACTCTGGGCCCTGGAGCCTCAGCTCTGACAACCATCACTCTGTGGTCAGAGGGCTTTGTCTTCAGTGCAGTTGAGGGATCTTTTATCTTGAGGATTGTGAAGGTGCAGAGGTGTTAAGAATGCAGTGGGGCCCATGTTGGGGGAGTGGTTTATAATAACCCCAAGGGAGCTCTCAGGCCTCAAGGTAATGAGAGAGCACTGTTTCAGTTAGTTTTATAATATTGTTATTTAGGTCTGGTAAGGCTGACAAAGCAGTAGGTAATTGCCATGGAGAAGATAGTTTGTTACAGTCCCTAATGGAGGGGGGAACCACATCCCTGGGGCAGGGGTCACATGGGGAAGCACCAGGGTCATCAGGAGACACAGGGATGGGGCGGGGGGACTGTGGGCCAGAGCCTTTACTGTAGTTTCAGAGTGAAGGAACAGACAAAGCAGAGGAAAGGGGTTCAGGAGTAATTTCAGAATGTTCTGGGGGCAGAGGGGTTATTCCTGATTGTCTGGTACCTGGGTAGTTAGGGCAGGAGGATAGAGAGCCCAATAAAAGAGGTAGTTGGGAGTGTGGGCTCAGGATTGCTTGGTTTGCATTTGGAAAGTATCTCTAGGAGCTGGTTAACCCTGGGAGGGTGAGTCCTCTAAGGTCAGCAAGGCCCCAGATATCAAAGCATCAAAATACAGAAAATAGCCCTGGCTGGTGTGGCTCAGTAAATTGAGTGGTGGTCTGTGAACCAAAGGGTTGCTGGTTCGTTTCCCAGTCAGAACACATGCCTGGGTTGCGGGCCAGGTCCCCGGTAGGGGGTGTACAAGAGGCAACAGCACATTGATGTTTCTCTCCCTCTCTTCCTCCTTTCCCCCTCTTTAAAAATAAGAAATAAATACATAAAATTTCATTTAAAAACAAGAAAAGAAAATGCATGATGAATACATTCACTGTGCCTAACACTGGGCACATAGTCCTATCTTTGCATTTTCACAACTCTTGAGCTAGCACAATGCTTATCTTCATTTTCCAGATGAGGAAACTGAATCCAAACCAGTTAGCTCCCCTCCATCTGGCAAATTAAGGAACTGACCACATCAAGTGCTGGTGAGGATATGAAGTCACTTACCCACTGGTGGGAGCACAGATGAATACAAGCATGGTGGGAAAGCTAAATGTACACATCCCCTACCCCCAGGCAATTCTAATGCTGGATGTCTGTCCAGCAGAAATGAAAACACAGGTGCATCAAAGACATTGACAGGATTGTTCACAGCAGTTTTATTTGTAAAGGCCAAAGGCTGGAAAGCACAGGAAATAACAGGAGAGTGGATAAACTAATTCACACAATGCAATACGCACAGCTATTAGAATGAATTAAATATCACTGCATATTCTGGCTGACGGCCATAATGTTGAACAAAAGAAGAAGGAACAAAAGAGGATACACTAGCATTTCATCATTAGAAGTTCTAGAGCAGGCAAAACTGACCTAAGTGATTGAAGTCATAATGATGGTTACAGTTAGGGGTGGGGAGGGGTGGGGGGATGAGAGAGCCTTCTGGTGAGATAAAAATGTTCTAAATTTTGATCTGGGCAGAGGTTGCAGGGGTATGTGAGTGTGTGTGTATGTCTGTATGTATCATTAGTAAAATCATCGAGCCATACTTAAAAGATTTGTGCACTTTATCATATGCGATGTACACCTCAATAGAAAAGCAGCCCCCTTTTATAATGTATGTGTGGTTTTCAGCTCTTGTTCTCAGAAGGCCCTGTGAGGTCAAGATTCTCATGTTTGGGAAGATGGAGCCTGGCAGTTGGGCCCCAGCCACTGCCTCCCCTCACCGATCAATGGGCTGATTTGCATGCCCTGTTGTGGTCCAGTAGCCTCCCCTGCCTGTGCCCTAAAGCACCTGGAGCACGCTCAACAGAACAGCTCCCGCCTGCCTCCTTGCTGCTGGCAATGGCCTGGTGGCATCTGGCCCTCCTTCTGTTTGGAGCCCTCCTGGCAGGTGAGCCCTCCCTGGTCTTGTCTCACCTGAGGGTGGGGTAGAGGACAGCACTGGCTCCAGAGGGCCCCATGCAAGGAAGCAAATTGATGTGAGCAGTGGGAGGGTTCCGGAAGGGGTTGAGATAGAAGGGAGAACTGGCTATAAGTGGCTCCGCTCCAGACCTGGGGCAGGTCACTTCTCTGTGCGGGGCTCAGTTTCTCCATTTCTGAATGACCAGATCACCAGGATCCCTTTGAACTTTGACTCTTTAGAGTCTTAGAAGGGACTAGAGCTGGTCACCTTTTGAGTTTTTCAAAGGGGGAGCTGGTGTGGGCTGGTCCCCACCTCACAGAGTCTCAAGAACAACCAAAATCCAAGAAGGTACCCAGCATCCAGTTGCCTGAGGCTGAGCTGATGGGTGGTACAGCCCAGGAAGCTTCCTGGAGATGGTTAATCTGTAGCCAGTGTTTGGAAGAGCCAGTTGACCAAAGGGATAGCGGTCTTCGGGGCAAGGGGTGAGAGTGAGCAACAGAAGGAACCAAAGGCCACCAGTCCCACCTTTTGAACTCTAGGCCCTCAACTGAACACAGATCCTTGGGAACATAGCACTAATGGGGATCTGGGAGTCGCCATCTCGGTACCCTATCCAGTGCCGATGCCATGGCACCAGGCCATTAGCCCTTTAGGAATAGGAGTCGTTTGGGAGGCTGACCAAGACTTCATGAGGCAGGGGTGGGAGAGAAGGGGCCCAGCCCAGGCCTGAGCAGGTCTGTCTCTCTCAGTCTCCCAGCCAGCTCTGACCCAGCCAGATGCATTGTTGGTCTTCCCGGGCCAAGTGGCCCAACTCTCCTGCATGCTCAGCCCTCGCCATGCCACCATCGGGGACTACGGCGTGTCTTGGTACCAGCAGCGAGCAGGAAGTGCCCCCCGCTATCTCCTCTACTACCGTTCAGAGGAGGATCACCACCGTTCCCCAGACATCCCTGACCGTTTCTCAGCAACCACAGACGCAGCCCACAATGCCTGCATCCTGGTCATCAGCCCTGTGCAGCCTGAGGATGATGCAGACTATTACTGCTCCGTGGCCTACATATCTTAGGGGTGGGGTGTGGAATGAATGCCTCCCCGTCTTCTCCACTTCTGTCCCTGACCGTAGGCCCCTCTCGAACTTTCCCTGAGCCTTGATTTTCCTCCTCTGCAAAATGGGCTAATTATATCTGGCATGTCAACAATAACTATTCTGAGGGCCATGAGATCCCTGCTGAAAAAGTGACTGCGGTTCGTCTGGGAGGGTGGGGGAGGGGAGGGATTCTGGGGCCTGGCGCAAAAGAGGAAGAACCTGAGACATTTAGGGCTGGGTCCAGCCTCTCCACTGGCCCCCAGGGGGCTCAGACTGGTAGCCTAGCCTTCCTGTGACCCAAGGTGCTGGAAGGAGAAAAAAGGAACCAGCCCTTGCCACTCCCAGCTCTGCATGGCTGGTTGTGGTCCAGTGTTCACCGGGTGACATCTGGGTCCCCATGGAGCCCAGGCTGCTAGGTAGGGGAGGGACAGTCCCTGCCTACTCCTTGATGGGGCAGGAAGGCAGGTGTGAGTGTGTGTGAGTGTGTGTGTGTGTGTGTGTGTGTGTGTAGGGCACTCAGAGGCACCTGAGGGCCAGGGTGGAGAGAGCTGAAGACAGGTGGGCGGGTGGCAGGGGCAGAGCGGACAGCATACCCCTCCTCAGGAACACGTGTTCTACTGGTCTCCCATGAGAGGAGTCCCATGGGGTTCCATACCTTTGGCTTTTTGGTCCAGAAGCGTTTAAAACATTGTTGCGGACAGAGAAAGGATTGCCAACTTTTTAAACGGAGTGGAGACTTCAGGGTGTGCACCCTACCCCACCCAGGGAGGCTCTCACATGCAGGTGGGCCCAGAGGGAGCACTGGGAGGAGGGGCGCAAGTCACCGTCAGGAGCAAAGCTGAGCGTCTGGGAGTGGGGTCGGGGGTTCAAGAACACATCCCTCTTCCCTCCTGGTTTCCCTAAGAGGTGCCTCATCCCTCAAATGCCCTGAATCCAGAGAGGGTTGGCCTACACTCCCGGCCATCTGCAAGGCCCTCCGCGGGCCCTTCCCCTCATCTCTGTCTCTGTGGTGGCAGGGTGGGCAGGCAGAAGAACCAGGAAGGATGAATCCTTACTGGACCCCGGGGCCTATGAGAGGTGACGGGCTCCACTCCGGGATGCCCTTCTCCTTCTCTTGAAGACCCCTGACGCTCCGGAGGCCCCTGGCTTGCTCCCGCCTCCACGGAAAAGTGCAGCGGGTACGGGGCCTCCTGCCGCGGCGGCCTCAGTTTCCTCCCCTGCAGTCCTGCCAGCGCCTGACCAGCTGTTTCCCTCCCCGCCGGGATGCACTTTGGGGTTAGCCCGGAGCCACTGCGTCGGACTGGAGAGACCCTCGGGATCCCTGTCCTTGAGCCACTGAGCCGGGAGGGTACGCGCGGGGACGCCCGCCGTGACGGGACCACAGAGACGCGTGGACCTCCGCGCGGCCTAGAGCAGTCCCGGAAGTGCCCGCGGGTTGAGGGGGCGGGGCTCCGCGCTCTCGGGCCGCCAAGGGCTCCGCGTCAGCAGCTGCCGGGGAGCGAGGCCAGTCGGCCGTGGGTTGGAGCAGCTCAGGTGCGGCCCCGCCCCGCCCGCCTGCGGCCCCGCCCCGGCCTAGGTGAGCGGCCCCGCCTAGGCCCAGGTGAGTGGCTCCTCATCAGCCAGTGTTCCCACCTGTCGCTCCGGTGGCCCTGGGTGCGGGCGACCCCATTGGTGGGAAGCATGTCGGGGTACCGGCGGCGCCGCCCGGGCGGCGTGTGCTGGTCCGCGGCCGCTGGCGGTCCTCTAGGCAGGAAACCCTGACTGGACCTTGGGTCAGCCTGCTGCCCGGCCCGTGGGCTCCCTAGAGGATGGGGTGACGGATGCTGGAGGAACCGGGGAAGGCCCCGAGAGAGATGGGAAACATGGGGTTCCATACCTTTGGCTTTTTGGTCCAGAAGCGTTTAAAACATTGTTGCGGACAGAGAAAGGATTGCCAACTTTTTAAACGGAGTGGAGACTTCAGGGTGTAGGTGGTTCATAGTGGGAATGGAAAACTCCTAAGGAGGAAACCTTGGAAACACCACGATTTAACAGGTGGGTGGAAGAAGAGTTGCAATCCACAGATACTGAGCAGGAGGAATCAAAGAGAGTGAAAAATGCGCGGGGGCGGGTGGGGACCTTTCAGAAACCAAGTGAATAAAGTGGGGATGTGGGGATGGGGGTGATTTGTCCAGCAAGCTCAAAGCCTTGAGGCATCCAGGTAGGCAAGGTGGGCTTAGTAAAGGGTGGGTCCCATATTGTCACATCTTCCAGTTTTTCAAGAGAAAGCCAGAAACCTACTGAGTTTTCCATATTGGCAGCTAAGTCAAACAAAAAGGAAAAGCCCAACTCTTTTGAGAGCCAGACAAAACGTGTCTGTGGCAGGATCCCCAGGCTGCCAACTTGCAACCTCTAAAATGAAGGGTTTTGAGAAGGAGGTATTGGTGAGCAGTGCCAGAAGGGGTGGGGAAGTGAGGACTGAGAAGAGAGGGATTGGCAGGAAGGAGGTCATTGGATGCTGGAGCTGAGTGCTGGAGTTCCAGCCGAAATTGGAAACTTGAAATCACACAGTCGTATGATTTTTCCTTGGCAACATTTAACATGTTAGGAGGAATTGGTAGAGAAGGAATTAGTGGTTGGTTGCAGCGGGGCGAGGAGGTGAGGAATGTGATGCTGGTCAGACAGTGAGCTGAAGTGATGTCTGTAGTTAGACCCACCACGGATAAAGAGGGTCTGCGCTAGGTGGGAATGGGTAGAACTAGAAGAGGAGCGTGAGGTGACAATGGGGAGATGTTAGATATGATGAGGTCGAGTGGGAGAACTGGGAGGGTTGGAGATTACGGTTACCGAAGAGGAGGGACATGAGCAAAGAAAATTCATTAAAGTGGCTGAAGATTCATTTAAAGCTGTTTCCAAATAGAAATGAGTTCCATCGTGACTATTCTGATTAATTTAATATGTTGGGGTTTTGGGTTGTTTTGGGATTTTTTTTTTTTTGAGCCAATTACTCTCTAAGCTTCATGGTAAGGATAATAGTGCCTAGGTATAGAGTTGTGAGGATTAAATGAGATCTGCTTGTAAAAGATATAGTAGTGCCTAGCACAGAACAGATAGATGATCAAGAAACATGAGGTGTCATCATTATGGTACCTGGGGAGTTTCCCCTTAGCTGCAGAGAAGTTTCTGAATGGGGCCCTGAGAGGTTCCCCAGTCCCATGCAGTCAGTGGCTACCATACCACGGTGATGGGGGCGCTAAGTGGCAGTGTTCCAGCCTCCTTCTTTTCTTCCTTCAAAAACACCCCCCTTCAACTGGAGCAGTCATGCTTTTGTCTGTTTTATTTATTTATATCTCCCAGAGAATTGACTTTTTAAAAAAGATTTTATTATTTTTAGAGAGGGGAAAGGAGGGAAAAAGAGAGGGAGAGAAATTTCAATGTGTGGTTGCCTCTTGTGCCCCCGACCAGGGACCTGGCTCACAACCCAGGCATGTGCCATGACTGGGAATCAACCAGCGACCCTTTGGTTCACAGGCTGGCGCTCAATTCACTGAGCTACACCAGCCAGGACAGAACTGACTTTTTTTGAATAAAGAATTCAAGTGTGACAATCAGGTCTAGCACAAAACCAGATGGTCTTTCCTCCATTCAGTCATATAGTAGTATAACAAATGTGTAGAGATTATCCTGTTGTGCTGGGGGTGGGGCCTCCAAAATGAAGGAGCACAGGACTTGCCCTTAGGGAGCTCACAGGCTGTGGTGGGGAGAGTCCTGTCAACTTCTCTTTGCCAAGGTGGTGAATGCTTGGTGGATGTGTGCTCCAAGCCCCGTGGGTCGCCAGAGGATGTGCCTGATTTCATGCGTCTGATGGCGAAGAGAAGAGGGAACATTTGGATTGAGTCTGGAAGGATGAGCCAGGGGCAGCCTGAGAAGGGGGAGGGACCTGGTAGGCAGAGGAAACAGCAGCACCAATGAATCATTGAGCTGGAAGGTTAGGGGTGTGTGAAAGGAGAGGCAGGAGATGGGCTGGCAGGGCTGGGCTGGAAGGGTCATGCATGAAGGGCCTGTGATGGAGTTGAGCTGTCACAAGACCCTAAGAAGAGAAGTGACACGACCAGGCCTGTGCTTTGGGTATTTGCCACTGGCGTCAATGTAGAGAACAGACCAGAGGGAGGAACAGAAGTTGGAGGTAGGCAGCCAGCTGGAAGGTGAGTATTGAAATAATGTTGGGGAGTTGCACTGAGGCCTGAGCTGCAGAACGGCAGCAAGTACAGAGAGGCAGAGACTCCTTGGATAAAGCCTCAGGAAATGGACAGGACAGGACCTATGGGTGAGAGAGGAAGAAGGTCTAGGCTGACTCCCACAGCTCTGGCTGCTGCAGAACGGCAGCAAGTACAGAGAGGCAGAGACTCCTTGGATAAAGCCTCAGGAAATGGACAGGACAGGACCTGTGGGTGAGAGGAAGAAGGTCTAGGCTGACTCCCACAGTTCTGGCTGGGGCACCAGAAGGAAAAAGTTTCTTCTCTCTCTCTGCCTCTGTCTCTCTCTCTGTGTCTGTCTCTCTCTCTCTCCCTCTCTCACCACCCCCCACCCCTGCCTCCCAACAAAACCCCATCTCCAACATCCTCCAGTAGAGGAGGTATTGCTCCTTTTCCCTTTGGCTCCGCTTCCTGTTCTAGCCCACCTTTCCGAACATCCTCAGCTGTTCGCGCCTAGGCACCATGCTGTTGTGCTTGATTCTGTATTTTCTGTCTTTTTTGCAGTTGTTTCTGATAAGTCAAACTTCTGTCTAACTCAGTGTGGATCATCTCAAGGGAAAGATTGTTTCCTATACTTATTTTGTTATATCTGCCATTGTTTCTGGCTTAGGAAGGAGGCATATATTAGGCACTTGACTTGCCGGCTTGACGCTGTTCCTTGCTTTCTTTTCAGATTGCAAGAACAGAGTGTCCCAAAGAACATCTTTCAAGAAATACTGTCATTGGGGGTGATGCTACATCCACAATGGAGGTTCCCCCAGCATCCAAGCTTGGTGAGACCTTTGTGTTTGAGGATGGGTTAGAGATGCAGCAAGAACTTTTCCCAGAGGAGGACCTGGGGGACTCATTTCTTCAGGAAAGAGGTTTAGAGCAAATGGCTGTTATCTATAAGGAGATCCCTCTTGGGGAGCCAAACGAGGAACATGAGGATTATGAGGGGAATTTCAGTCTGTGCTCAAGTCCTATTCAGCATCAGAGTATCCCCCAAGTAAACAAACCTCAGGATGATGAAATATTTGGCCAAACCTTCCTCCAGAAGTCAGACCTTAGTATGTGTCAGTTAATCCATGGTGGAGAAGAACCCAGTAAACATGACTGTGACCTAGTAGGCAGGGGGGACTTGGGACCTAATGAACCTCACAGAACTGCACAACCACCAAAACCCTATGCATGTCGGGAATGTGGGAAGGCCTTCAGCCAGAGCTCACACCTTCTCAGACACCTGGTGATCCACACTGGGGAGAAGCCCTACGAGTGCTGTGAGTGTGGGAAGGCCTTCAGCCAGAGCTCACACCTTCTCAGACATCAGATAATCCATACCGGGGAGAAGCCCTATGAATGTCCAGAATGTGGAAAAGCATTTCGCCAGAGCTCAGCCCTCACACAACATCAGAAAACCCACACTGGGAAGAGACCCTATGAATGCAGGGAATGTGGGAAAGATTTCAGTCGGAGCTCAAGTCTCAGAAAACATGAGAGAATTCATACCGGAGAGAAACCTTATCAGTGTAAGGAATGTGGGAAATCCTTCAATCAGAGTTCAGGCCTGAGCCAGCATCGGAAAATCCACACCCTAAAGAAACCTCACGAATGTGATCTCTGTGGGAAAGCCTTTTGTCACAGGTCCCACCTCATTCGGCACCAGAGGATTCACACAGGGAAGAAACCGTACAAATGTGAAGAGTGCGGGAAGGCCTTCAGCCAGAGCTCCAACCTCATTGAGCATCGGAAGACCCACACTGGTGAGAAACCCTACAAATGCCATAAGTGCGGGAAAGCCTTCAGCCAGAGCTCCTCCCTCATCGAGCACCAGCGGATTCACACTGGGGAGAAGCCTTACGAGTGCGGCCAGTGCGGGAAGGCCTTCTGCCACAGCTCTGCGCTGATTCAGCACCAGAGGATCCACACTGGGAAGAAACCCTACGCGTGCAACGAGTGTGGCAAAGCCTTCCGGCACAGGTCAGCCCTTATCGAACATTATAAAACCCACACCAGAGAGAAACCCTATGAGTGTAACAGATGTGGCAAGTCCTTCAGGGGGAGCTCACACCTTATTCGGCATCAGAAAATCCACGCTGGGGAGAAGCTCTAGAAGGAGGAGCTGTTATCAAAGCTTGAAAGCCTTTCCCGGATGGAGCCTGCACCTGATCGCTTTGTCTGCAAGGCCCCGCCCACCTTCCTGATAACAGCGCTGAACCTAGGTGCTCCTGAACATCCGCAAGGGCAGCAAGGCCCCCGGTGGCCAGGCGCCCTGTGCTCAGTGGGTTTACTGAGTGAAGGGGAGGGTGGGGGGGTAGGAAGGCCACCAGAGTGGCTGTGTACCTGAAAAGAGAGCGGGCCTTTGCTTTGCTCGTTCTCACATTTGACTTCAGAGCCTTTGAGATTCAGTTTTCCCCTCTATTCCAGAATCCGGAAGAGGAACAAATGTAAGAGGGAGAAAGTTGAGCTAAACCCATGAAAATGTCAGGTGAGAACCTTTAATGTCAGGCTGCCATCTGGCACTTTTAGAAGTAATAATTCTCACAGTCTAAATTAGCTGAAGGAAAATGAATCCAAAAAGTAGTTACCTCAGCCACAAAATGGAATCTTCTGCCTGGCTTGGACACTGGGGGAGACAACCAAGACAGGGAATGGAATAAAGAGAGTACCTGTAAGGATTAGTTCTGGGACTGAGAGTGCGGGTGCGAATCCCCGGTGTGGTCTTTCAATCCTGTTCTGTGTTAGAGTGAGGGTGGTCTCTTTCACAGGAGAGTAGAGGTTTGGTCCTGCAGGCCAGAGGACATTTGATGCCCAGCTCTGACTCAGCCCAGGCCCAAGGCATCAGTGCCGTCTAGGAGTAGGCCCTCCACCAGACCCAGGGCTCCCAAGACCACAGCGTGCCTTGGACATCAGCAGGGCGTGATTCTGGGCTGGTGGCTCTGCGGCCTCCCCACCTTCCAGTATGGGGCTGGGCAGGGGTAGAGGGAATGCTGGAAGTAGGGTGATTCAGTCAGAGGCCTGGGCCCAAGTCTTGTTCTGTCCCTCCTACCTCTGTGGCCTTGAGGAGGCCCCAAGGCTCTGCTTTCCTGTCAGTGAAATGAGGATAGTGGGACCTGGCCACATACTTCTCAGCATTGGTGCAAGGCTCCCATTCAGAATGAAAGCGCTTTGGTGACTGGTGATTGAGTATGGATACCCAGAGTGATGCCAGCCCCACTGGAGACACTGTCCCTGAAACCTGGGGAGACATCCCACCTGGTTCCTGAAATGGCAGAGCTTGCAACAGGCCCTCACTGAACCAGGCTGTCCCATACCCCTCAGGCTTGCACCCTGGGCTGGGGGTACACTATGTTTGTCCTCCACACAGATGTTTCCTGGGGGCTATCCTGAGCCTCCCTGTGGTGGCAGTGCAGCCCATGTCCCTGTACTTTTCTCTGTTCTCCCCCTGCCAGCTGTTGTTCAACTGGGGCTTGGTCCCACGTGGACCAGTTCAGTGGACATCCCCGGAAGTGGGGCTTGGTGCTGTGTTTTTCAAGCTCCCAGGCAGTCATGTGTCCCAGCACTTATCCAGGCCGTGAGCCCTGTGCTGGACACCCATGGAGTCCCAGCATCTCCCAAGTGTCCGGCCTGCTTGCCCTGACTGAAAAGAGCTTAAAGGTGGCTGTTGTGTCTCAGTCCCCCAGGAATGGCCTCCGGCAATAGTGGTGCCAGGTCTAGCCAGTTGGTAATTGTCCTAGGCCCTCAGCCTTTGGGTGGCCTTGGGAATCTAGCACTGGCTTTCCGCCCTCCTCCTCAGCTAGTGTGGGAGGAGGCAGTCTGAGTGATTTTGAAGTTTTCCAAGCATTTATGGCTGGAATCACATGACTGCATCGGGGTAAAGCTGGTTATTTCAGCCAGTCAGAAGCTCCGCTTGGCAGTTATGTGTAATTCGATGAATAAAATAGGAGAGCCATAATTGTTACTGAGTAAGTGGGGTTTGATAGCCAGAGATTTTATTTTATTATTTAAAAAAAATTTTTTTTTTTTTTAGTGCTGTAACCACCTGAGAGCTATCTGGCCAGGGCAGTGGCCAGAGATTTTAAAAGGACTGGTCTGATGGATGGGGAGATCACTTCTCTCAAGTTCCTCTCTCTGCTGTGTGAGTTTATGAAACATTTAACCAGCACACCAGGGTCTCCCAGAGCTTGCTTCCCACCAGCCAGACGTGGCGCCTGGGCATTTTTGTCATTTGCCAAGTGAGAGACTGCTGAGACCCCTGCTTGGTGCAGGTGACAGCAGCCACCCTGCCCCCGATCTACCTCCTTGGCACCCCCTCTCATTTTTTCCCTCTCAGGCAGTCATTTGTTTCCTTCTGCCTTTGATGTCTCCTTCCACATCCTTCTGTACACTTGAACCAAACTGAATTTTTCAAAGCATCACTTTGCACATGTCACTGCTCTCCTTAAAACCAACCTTTCGGGGCTTTTCTACACATAAACCCCCATTTCAGCCCGTCTCTTTCACCCTCCATAAGGAAGCCACGTGGAGCTGTGCTGGCCTCTGTCCTAACTCACTCCCAGCTTCTCTCAACTCCTTTTATGCTGTTCTCACCTTTTGGAATATGCACTTTCTTGTCCTCCCCCCACCTGTCTCCTTTCTTCCTTTTGACAGTTTATCTAACGCAGGATTGAAACCCCTTTCAGAAGGGTTGATGGATTTTAAAATAACCATGGTAAGACCGGTACTTTTCATTTTGGAAGTGTGAGCAGAACCTAGTTCCTTCTGTTCAATTTCTTTGGCTGTTTGATTATGTATTTAAATTCTTTTCATTTTATTTAGGCTTTCAGTGTAATTTTAAAAGAGATTGCCCTGGTAGTAGTTTAATCAGCCTTGAATTTAGCTGTTTTTGTTGTCTTAGTTTTTTTCCTCATGGCAGATGTTGAGTGTTCTAAAGGTCCAACTCTTGATTTTGTTTGCTAATTGAATGGTTGTGTCAAAGTATATGTATTCTGTTCTGTTTTTTTCTTTTTTGGCTTAATACTTTGTTTCTAAGATTAATTATTAGTTAATCATATTTTTAATATTTCTAGTGAATGTGGGTACTTTGGTCTCTCTTTTTTTTTTTTATAGTTAGAGATTTTTCTGCACTCCATGAGTTTGTCATGTGGTATTTTTTGTTACTATATTAGGAATTTCCTTTTGGCTCAAATGTTATTATGTTTTTATATTTTCCCAAGTGATGAATGCTTAAGTCATTGTTGTTATTTGTTACTGTATTGTGGTGTCAACATTACAAAGTATCCATAGAACTTTTTTGGTCCTGAATATATTATAAGTTTTTATAAAACATTTGTGTACTTTCAAGAAATGTGTTCTTAACCCACCAGTTCTATTTGTTAAGTCAGTTTTTAAACTATTTTATTCAAATTCGTATTTTCTCTAAGTAACCTTTAACCTTTGCTTACTTCAGAGTTCTGAACTGGGGTCCGTGGACTGCCTAGGAGCCTATGAGCATGCAGGGGTTTTAAAGACTGTGAACCCCAAGGGACTGCATAGAGCTGTGTGGATATATGTGTATGAATGAATTGTTCTGGAAGAGGGGTCTGTAGCATTACTCACATTTTTCAAGGGCTCTGTGACCCCAAAATAGTTAAGAGCACTTATTTACCTGATCTAATTGTAGTCTGATTTTGTGTTTTTTCATTATGTATTTGTTTCCCTTTAATTTCTGTTCCTCTTTTATATGTGTGGTGTTGCTATGTTAGTCATGCAATTATTGCAACTCTTTTTTGAGAAACAGGCAGGGTATAAATTGTCAATAAGTAAGTATCATGGTATTTGGGGTATATATATTTAATAGTGATATATTGAAAAACTGTGCCTTTTAGTGCCCTCTTGGCCTCTTTTACTGCTTCTAGCTTAAACTTCTCTCTTCCAAATATCTTAATTGAAACCCTTTGCTTTTCTTGAATTTGCATTTGCATGAAAGTTTATTTAGCTCAGCATTTTAATTTTTAAATTTGTGTATATATTTTGCTATATATCTGTAACTTATAAACACCAAATTGTTGGATTTTATTTTCTGATTCTTTCTTTAATTCTCTTCCTTCTTGTGTAAGAAGTTCTGTCATTAACATTCTTGTTTAGAGTAAGGCATAATTTTTATCTTAATTTTTGCTAACTCATTTAACCCAAAAAGGTCATGTTCATTCATGTGCGGAGTATCATTTCTGGGTAGACAAAAGTCGGCCATCGGGCGTACCCATTCCTCCTTACCTTCCAGGCTCCGTCCTAAGCCCACTCTCAAGGTGCGGCCTCTGGTTGCAGTGTCCTTGGCTGTACCGGGGAGGAATGATGGCGCCTCGTAGCCTGTGGAGCTCAGAGGACTAACGAAGACAAACCTGCACGGCAAACTGAGGGCATAGATGATTTAAATTACACTGTTAGTATTTTGAAATATTTAACTTTCTCTTCTGACTCCTAAAGTTCTTTGAACATAACACTGTGCTTTGTGTTTTAGAAAATGCTACCAGATGTAGCAAAATATTAGACATCACAGATTCACCCCACCCTCCCAGAGTGACCCCACAGTCATTTGAAGAGAAATGGGGACCCTGATCTTATACCCCCCATCCCTATCACCTGTCTGTCCCAGGCCAGTCCTCCCCACAATCTTCCCCATTCTCCCCTAACCCCCTCCTATGGTCGGGGGCGGGCACAACTGCAAAGACTCAAGAAGATAGTCACTTGTGGCCACTCCCATTACAGGTGGGGAAACTGAGGCCAATGACTTACCAAAAGTGTGGCACTTTGTGTCTGATGCACCTGGAAATCATGGGGAAGAGTGGTTCTAGACCCTATGCTGGAGCCCTAGCCAGGTGCTGCCAGGACTTACCAGAGGTGGCAAGTGGACTTAGTCACTGCTGGCCAGGGTGAAAACCAAATTGCCTCAGTCTGCTTGCTCAGAGTTGCTCAACTCTTGGGCATGAGCAGACATTTGCAAACACCACACGAAATAGATATATTTGTCAGAATGCCAATGCATGGATTTACTGGAGGCGGGGAAAGAGAAACCCTTCTCTTATGGGAGAATGCCATCTTCAGCATGTGATAAGCCAGGACACAAAGGTGGCTGTGAAACTGGTGCCTCGTGAGATGGGCCCTTCCTCCTGCAGCACAGGCCATCAGAATGCTGGTGGGGCAGGGGGCGCATGCTAGGGACACTCCAGTGTTGGTCACCTCCCTCCGCCTGCCCATCACGTGCTTTCCCGAGCTTGCTACCCTAGGTCACCACTCTCTGAGGTCTAGAGTGCCCTCTGCCGGTACCTCCAAACACTTGAAAGGCTGTTAGATCTCAAACTCAGAAGTGTTGCTGGTTTTCAGTCCCTGCTTCCCTTGTCACTACCCTCAACCAGGTACCCTCCGCTGGCTCTTCTTCCCCTAGAGATAACCCAAAGCACCTCTGTTTCTTCCCTGTGGGCATTGCTTAAGTACAGCACCTGGGACCCCAGAAGTGAGAAGGGGGCGTCACAGGCAGCCACGCAGTAATGTGCTACCTCCTTAATCCTCATGAAGCCTAAGCGTCATCTCCCTGCAAAGGGCGTAGCTCAGCGCATGGTTCAGGACTGTACTTCTCCCAGGACTACAGACCCTCAAGGAAAGAACCGTGCCCAGCACATAGCTGGGGGTGGCAAGGGGACACAGCTCCCCTCTTAGAGGCTGGTGGGGCTTTATCTGGGCCTTATACATGGGAGTCTTATCCTAGGGCCTATAGCCCCTCCCTACTGTTGGCCCCAAATGTGGCCTCCCTCTCTGCTATCTTCCCTTCTACCTGACTGAGCCCTGCAGGGGAGAGGCCTGCAGGTTTCCCGGGCCACCTTGACCCCCTGCTGGGCTGCGGGGGAGACCCTCCAAGTATTTGCTGTGTGAACAATGAACTTCCTCCTGCCTATTCTGTATGTCAGTGATACTTCTCAGCCCTCTTTCTATTCGCCTGCCTTTTCCTCCACCCTCGCTGATCTCAAGGCAGGAATCCGATGCCGCCTCTTCTACCTTCTCATTCATCAGTCCCCCCAAGTCCTGCCCTTAGTATCATTCGAAGCCACCTCCTCCTCTCACATGATTGCTCCCACCTGGGGCTGCTGCCATCCAGCTGCACAGCCTCCTCCTCTGCCTCCCATCTCCGGCCTGACTTTCCCCTCATCCTTCCTCCGCTTGGCAGCCAGAGTGATTGTTCTCATCTGCCGCTTGGTGGGGCCACTCTCTTCCTCATACACTCCCATTGTTTTCTATGTAAACCTAAGTGCGGAGGCGTCCTGCAGGCCCGTTCTGATCTGACACCACCCGTCCCGCCAGGGTCTCCATGCTCCAGCCACACTGAGCTCCCCCATTTCTCAAACATGCTTTCCTGTGGCAGGAAGGACATCCCTTGGGGTCACCCCTTTCTCACCCATAGAAAGCGCCTGGGCCAAAGAGGGGGAGTTCTCTTCCAAGGTTAGCTTGGAAGGTTTTAAAAGCCAGACATTCTACCATGCCCCTCCCCAGCCCTGTGCTGTATTCTGGGTGTTAGGTGCAGTGGAAGCAGGGAAGAAGGCCAAGTTTAGGATCAGGGCCAGCCCTTCGGTTAGTGGAGAATGAGAGGATAGATTGGGTCTAAGATCATGAGACTGTCTCATGTTTCACAGTGTCACCTTAGCACTTTCACACACCATCTTAATGCCTGGCATATTTGCATATCTCCTGAAAGCAATGATTGCACAAGCACTCTGGATATGGTTTTGCCTGAGCCCTCATCCACCCCCAGGCCTTGGGCAGAGCCTCACAATGGCTGAAGCTCATCTTGCCCTTGGTTTCTTCCCTGTTTGGTGGGAGCTGGGGCTGAGCAGGAATTTCGAGGGGAGGCCGGTTCATAGAAGAATTAAGTGGGTCGGTTTCAAGACTGCAACTGGTACCTTGTCATTTCATGTTCTCAGGCACCAACAGCGAGAGCCTTGGCAGCAGCTTGCCTCCCCATAGTACCTGGAGAAAGGGGAGTAAAAAAGAAATCCCACCAATCCATGGTATACAGGAGGAGCAGGCTGGGGAACAGCGAGCTTTTCGTGCCTGATACCTCCTCAGCACAGCCCCTGAGGGTGTTTAAGTGTGTCACATAGGGGACGCCATGAGCTTGACCAGGGCACCTGTGGGAGGAGCAGGATCCTGTGCCTCTGCCTAGTGCTCACCGACCTGTGGGAGGCCCAGCAGCTGCGTCCCCCAGCCTACCCCTGGGGGCAGACCTAGCGTCTCCTCCTCCTCCCCTTAGCTTGAACCATTCTGCAGGCCTGAAGCCAGACCTGCCCCAGGGGAGCCCAGCTCCAGATGTGGGGCCACAGGCCGTGAAACTCAGGGACTCCTGCTGGATGCATGGGAGCTGCCAGATTTTCACAATCTGTGCCTGTAATTAGTGGAATAAGCAGACCATGAGTAAAAAAGGCTAGAGAAGGGTTGAACAAGACAGTTGACACACAACCTCATGGCCATCCACGGAGCAGAGTGTGCTCCAAGTACAGGACACACACTGTTTTCAAGCACACACAGGACAAAAAGCACACACATGCTGGGCTATAAAGAATTTATTGGCAGATATCAAAGTCCTGAGGTACAGATTATGTTCTCGGAGAACAATGCAATGATGCTAGAGACCAATCGTAGTGACGTAACCAGGAAGGCAGTTTTTGGTGCCCTTCTTCTCCACTACCATTCATCACTCAGGCCTGGGACTCTTCCCATCCGTGTAAGTGGAACTTTGGGCTCTGCTAGCATAGAGGTTTCAGTTCTCAAGAGAGGAATGCTTCTTCCAGGGATACAACAGAGGCCACCCTCTGGCCACTCTGGGCAGCTAGTGCCAGTGAACAATAGGCATGGGGTGGTCACCTGACTCTTAGGGGCATTGTGGTGCTCCTACACTGTGGGGGCTGGGAGGAATGTGTCTGGAACCCTGAGCACATCTGGTTACCTTCACGTCCTGTGATGATAGTTAATGCAAATTACTGCCACCTCCTTCAGGCAGGAGCACTCATGGCCGAGGCTCTTGGGAATCAAGGTTTGGGGCACTCGACCAGACTAGTGACCCTGACCAGCTGAGGGGCTTGCCGAGGGCAAAGGGCATACCGGATGGACAGAGGAAGCAACAAACACCAGCTACCACCACTGGGAGGCATGGAAGAGAGGGCTGTGGGAGAGCTGTCTGATCTCCGCGGTGTTCCTTCAGCAAAGAATCCTGTTCGGTTGGTTTGGCCAGAATTTCTCCTCACATGTGATGTTTCCTCTTAGTAAATTTCCATCCACAGACCCCTAACCTGCTCCTAGGCTCTACATCCCTATTTGCCTCTACCGTAAGCAGAATTGAGCCCAGATTGACTATATACTAAGGTCCCCCTCTTGCAACAGTGTCTGAATAAAATGTTTTTACTGCTTTACTGTCCCTCTTTGGTTTTTCTTGGACCGCGTGTGTGTGTATGTGTATCAGCTATGAGAGGAATGAATATCGATCACCAACTTGTAATCACACCTGCTCAGACACACTCATACACACAGACACCCCCCACACACACATCCGCATGTGTCACACACACTCTCAGACAAGCACTTCCCTCACCCCTGCCACCCCTGCTCAGCTTCACACTCTTTCACTCTCATTCCAGAGCCAGTGGAAGACCCTTACTGCACAAGGAAGGGAACCACAGGAGGATAAGATGGGCGCCCACTTGGAGGGAGGGTGGGGCCAGTAATGACTTAACAGCCTACTCAAGGATTGCCTGGGCTCCAGAATATTCCTGCCCCCAGCCCCAGAAGCCCCTCCACCTTGCCACCAACTGAGGGGCAACTTGGAGGTACTCTGCTATGAGCACATCTTTGGCCCAGCATTTGCTGGCTCTAGGGGCACACCCAGGAGGAGCTCCAAGGACGGGAACCCTGGATAGGGGTGGGGGTTCCTCTGCTCTCTGGGGGTGGGGGTCGCCCTGCCCTGTCCCCCTCCAACTTTGGGCAATCACGCCAAGGCTCTGGAATCTGCCTCACCCTCCTCGGTGGCCAGGGAGTCTCTGTTTCCTTGCTAGAAGTGCAGAAAGGGGCTCTGGCATGCGCAGACTCAGAGGAGTGGGAACCAGGATGGCAGGGTGGGCTTAGGGACCTCCGAGTCATGAGTTCCACCAAGGGAAGTTGAGGCTCGGGCGAAGCTACCACCTGACAGCCTCCCAGGGATGCAGAAGACAGGAGTGAGTGGGACATGCCTGGAGCATTTCAGACTTCTGATTTCCAGACCTGTAAGAGAATAAATAAATGTGTGTTGTTTTGAGCCACTTGGTTTTTGCTGTGATATGTTAACATTTGTCACAGGAAACTAGCGAAGGAACCAAGGGAGAGACTGATCCAGGGCCTCGGCATGGTCCATCCATATCCCCCACCCCCAGTGACATGTGCCTGACCGGCTACCACTGCCCCAATCCCCTTCAGCCCCCCAGAGTAGAGAAGCCTGACCCAGGGACCTAGCATAGAGGGCCGGGGTGACACCCTTCATTCTCAGACACTGAGAACCTCACGGCCTCACAAAGTCCCCAGAAGGGACCTGTTTTTGCCCCCGACATCCACGATCAGATGGACATGGTTTCTAACAATTAATGCCCCCAGGAAGATGGCAGGTGCCTTTCCATGCCACACACCTGAGCATATCTCACCTCTTTTTTCTTGAATGTGGCAGAGCTGGGCCACGAGTTGGGGAGCAGCTCAGGGGTCCCAGGATACCCAAGGGGGCTCCAGCAGGGGTGGAGTGACCTCGGATGTGTGATGGGCACAGGGTGGTGTGATTTTGTGGGTCCACCTCGGATCCAGGGGGCAGAAGCTTGCCTGGCTGGGCCACCCTGAGGCAAATCAGAGGACTTTTACTATGTAACACCCTTTCCCCTCAGTGGTGGCGGTGACCTGGTGACATGGAGAAGACAATGACATGGAGGGCTCTCTGTGCAGTGGTAACTGTAGCCAGCTAGTGGTCATTGCTATGTCCTGAGGCTGTTGGGCAGTCACCTGTGTGTGTGTCAGAGCCCGATTCCCGTCAATGCTGAGGTCTTAGGGAAAACTCATGCTCATTTTAATTGTGGTACAAGGTGCCCGAGACACCAATTTCCCTCCAGCAAAGGCTTTGTTTAATATCAGAGACATTATGAGGCACCTCTTTCCCTCCTTGTTTTGGTTCCTGGGCAGCTCAGAGCTTATCTGTGTGAAGTATCTTAGACTCCCAGAAGGCATTTTGTGTGACAGTTCCCTACCTGTCTTCCTCCTAGTCTTTTTACACCTCTGAACCAGACATTGGGTGGGGAATCGAGGAAGGTCCCAGATTTAAGAGCCTTTAAAACTGATTCTGCTGCAGAGTCCTGGCCCCTGTAGGTGGTCCGGCCTGAGGGAGTGGCAGGACATCGAGGGCCTGGAGCAGAGGGGTTCCCAACCAGGGCAGTGAGGGAGGGCGGACCATGGCCATCTCCGACCAGGAAGGAGGGACAGAGTGGACTGGCAGAGGAATCAGGGGAAGAAGACACAGGGACTGAATGGTGACTAGACTCCTTATGTCCTGGTCGGTTTCCTGGGAGGCCCCAGGAAACTTTCCTGCTGGACACCAAGGATTCTCCCACCCCACCCCGTGACCCAAGAGAGGTCACAAATTAAATATGACACAAGAAAAAAATGAGCAGAGAGCATGATTTCTGATCAATGATGAGAATATTTTGAGAACTGGTTGGGTGCAGAAAGCAGGGCTAGAGATGACTAAGGTGGGAGGGAAGAGCCTCCCAGAGGTCCTTAGGTTCCAACCCCGGAGGGTGGGGGCTGAGTGTCCTGGGAACACTCCGAGGGGACCACTGTCTTCTCCACAGTGCTCCCTTCGTGCGTGACTTGGCAGCTGTAGCTTCTGCCAGATTTCCACGTGTCAGGTGTCAGGCTCAGGTAGCTGCTGGCCGCGTACTTATTGTTCTTCTGTTTCGAGGGCTTGGTGGTCTCCACGCCCTGGGTGACGGGGCTGCCATTCGCCTTCCAGGCCACCGTCACGTTGCGGGGGTAGAAGTCACCGATGAGACACACCAGTGTGGCCTTGTTGGTACTGAGCTCCTCAGGGGAGGGCGGGAACAGAGTGACCGAGGGTGTGGACTTGGGCTGGCCTGTGGGGTGGGGGAGGGGGTGTGAGACGGAGAGGGAGAACCTGAGTGTTGGGCAGCCCCCACTAATCTATAGCTTGTGACTGGTCCAGTGGTGTCCATGTTTGTTCACCCAAGGGACCTTCCTTCCTTCTCTGTTTCCTCCTTTCCACTCAGCCACTGGGCAGCAGACAGCCCCCCACCCTCCCAGAACCTCTTCCGAGTCACCTCTTTCGCAGGTGACCTGGTCAAGCCGCTCCACCTATGGCCTCAGTTTCCCCGAGTGTAACCAGGGCAGGCTGTCCCTTCTTCTCCTGCTTGCCAGAGCCTGAGCGTGGAGTCGGGCCCCGGCCTCCTGAGCCCTCAGCCCCCGTCAGTTCCCCAGCTCGCTGCATTCCCCTGGGGCCCGGGGCCTCCTCTGTGACCCGGGGCCTCACAGTATGTGCAGAGGCTCCAAGCCTAAGCCCAGCGCGCAGTGGTGCCCGGAGTCCCCTGTGGCCCTTGGGCACCCAGCTTTGCCGTCGCCCGGCCTCAGCTCTCCAAAGAGAAAGGAAAACTGGGGCCAAAGCCTCGGGGCTCCTCAAGGCTCTGCCTGCCTCCCTGCCCCTCGCACCCAGATCCCAGGACCCTTCCCCTCTGCTGCATTTTTGGTTCTGTTCTCCCAGATGAAGGACATAGTGGCCCCATAGCTACCCCAGCACTTCTAATGACTCCTGACTTCATGGAGCAGCTGTATAGCTCTGAGCCACCCCTCATTCAATCCCCTCTTTGTCACCTGAGTCTAATGCAACCTTGGAAGAAGGTGCATGGCTGACGCTTGGATGGGGGTTAGGGGGCTCCAAGGACAGATGAGTCTCTGCCCACAGGACCTGTTCCTCTCTGACCACCATCCCGGGAGGGCTGGGCTTCTGGCCACCTCACCCTGTTCCACCTGCATGTTTGTGTCCCCACGTCCTCATGGCCCAGCAGAGGCCCCAAGAGCTTCAACCTAGAGTGAGAAGGACCCCACTCCCTGCCCTCCATGGGCCCCGCTGCAGGCTGACCCTGTGTTCCTGGAGGTTGGGGTCACAGCCCCAACCCTGTCTCCAGCCTCCTGTATGGCTTTCCCAGCTTGGATGGGCACCAAGCCCTCAGCCCAGGCCCCAGGGGCTCTGGACTATCCAAGGCTGGGGACAGTCAGAGCCAGCCTCTGCTCCCCTGGTGAGCATCTGTCCTGGAAGAGAGAAAGGAGCCCCATTCCTGGGCCAATCCCCCAGCCCAGGCCCCCAGGACCAAGCTGCATCAAACCATCAGGCCCTGGAGGTGACCATTGGGTCCTTCCTGCTGGCTACCCCAAGACCAACGTGCCTCCCCAGGCCCCAGGGAGAGTGGGGATCTGTCTGTAATGCTGGAGGGCAGAGGGAAGCAGCCCACAGAGAGAGAAGAGGGACTTTCCCGAGACAGCAGTGGGGTGGGACTTGATGGAAATGGTGATGAGAGCCACTTACCTAGGACGATGAGCTCAGTCCCGCTGCTGAAGACATACCATGGTGACTCAGAATCGGACCAAAACCCGCTGTGCCAGCACCTGGAGCCTGCCCCCTGGTGGCTGATCCTGAGCAGAAACCTACTGGGCATGACGGGAGCAGGGCTGCAGCAGGCAGGACTTGTGTCCTGGGATGGGACAGGTGCATGGACAGGCCCCCGAAAGGCTGGGGCACACCTGGGTGAGCTCACACACACAGGTGTCCCTGTGTCTGGTCCCCTTTCTAAGGCAGGCACCACCCATGATTTGGAGTCACCTGGTGTGTGACCCCTGAGGTTGTCCTGGTCATCATCAGGTCCTCAGTGCTGATGGAGACCCTGAGTACTGTGTCCCCTCATGTGGATGTGTGCTGTAGCAGAACAACTCCTGAACTAGCTCAGGTCTGCCTGACCTCTTCTGGCCTCACTTTAGAGCCTCTTAGGGTTTCTTCCCCACAATTTCCCACTGTGAAGCCAGGTGAGCTGCCCCGGGGTCCATGAACACCGGGACCTTCCTGACTTATAGTGGAGATCCCCTCCCCCTTTGTCTCCACACACCAAGACACAATTTAGCTCTGTCTAGGAAGCCTTCCCTGATCTCTCAGGTCACTGTCTTTCTGTCCATCCATCCATTCATCCCTCCCTCCCTTCATCCATCCACGCCTCCATCCATCATGCAGCCATCCATCCATCCATCCATTTAACCACAGCTCCCAAGCAAGTGTCTGCCAGTAACTCTTTCATGAGCTGAGACATGGTAGGGCCCCCTGTTCTCATCTCCATCTCTCTCTAAAACCTCTCATTTAAAGCCAACGAGACCCTCTTTCCTGCCAAGTGTGAGATTCCTTCCCCAGTTCCCATTGTTCTTATGTTCTCCAGGGTGCAACACAGAGTTGGTTGTTCTTTCCAGTGACTTTCTTTCCCTTGGCATCTGAGACCTCCCAGCCTCTTCCTCCTCTGACTTCCCTTTCTCTAACAGCCCACACATGGCAGCTGACCCCTTCTTTGCCATCTTCTCATACTGCAGATTCCCACTGCTGCCCATACAGTGAAACTCAGTCCTCTCCCAGCTCCAAACAATCCTTCCCCTCGGCTCTGCCTAAGTTGCCCAGTGACCATCTCCAGCTGGATGGCCAACAGGAATCTCAAACTCACCGCATCCAAATGAGACTGTCCACCTTCCTCCCAACCTAGTTCTTTTTCTGTCTTCATCTTTTCACACGCAATCATGAGTGCTTTCATCCCCACTTACCCACGGGCATGAGGACAGACACATGGATCAATGGAATAGAATTCAGTGACAAGAAACCCTTATATCTACTGTCAATTGACTTTCTGGCAAAGGGGCTAAAGCAGTTCAGAGGGGGCAATAAGAGTCTCTTTAACGAGTGATGCTGGGACAACTGGGTATCCACATACAAAAGAAGTTGGACCTCGACCTCACGCTACATACAAAATTAGCTCAAAATCAATCAAAGACCTAAATGTGAGAGCTAAAGCTGTAAAACTCTTAGGAGAAAACATAGGTATACATCTTTATGACCTTAAATTAGGCAACTGGTTCTTAGATATGACACTGAAAGTACAAGCAATAAAAGAAAAAATAGATACATTGGGCTTCATCAAAATTCAAAACTTTTTTGGATCAAAGTACGCTATCAAGAAAGTGAAAAGACAGCTCACAGAATGGAAGAAATTATTTGCAAATCATATATCTGATAAGAACCTTTTATCCAGAATGTATAAGGAAATCTTATAACTCAAAAACAAGAAAAGATAATAACCCAAGTAAAAAGTGGACAAATGACTTGAACAGACATTCCTTCAAAGGAGATATAGAAATGACCAACAAACACATGAAAATATGCTCAACACCACCAGTCATTGGAGGGAAATGCAAATCAAAATCACGAAGAGATGCCACTTCACAGCCAGGAGGGTGGCTATAATTTAACAGAAAAAGGAAAATAGCAAGTGTTGGAAATGATGTGGAGAATTGTAACCTTTGTGCATTACTGGTGGGATTGTAAAATGCTGCAAGCACTGTGTGAAAATAGTTTGATCCCCCTCAAAATATTCAGCTTAGAGTTACCGTATGACCCAGAAAATCCACGGTTAGGCACACAGAAAATAATTGAAGACAGATGTTCCAACAAAAACTTGTACGTGAATGTTGATAACAGTACTATCACAATACTCCAAAGGTGGAAATAACCCTAATACCTATCAGCTATGAATGGAGAAACAAAATGTACTCTATCCATACAATGGGGTATTATCTGGTCTTAAAAAGAATGCAGTACTGATACGTGCTACAACGTGAACGAATCTTGGAAACACTATGCTAAGTTAAAAAAGCCAGACACAGAAGGCTGGATGTTGTGTGATCCATTTATATGATATGTCCAGAACAGGCAAATCCACACAGACAGAAAGCAGGTTCTATGGTTGCCAGGCAGGGAGGAGGAGGGCAGAAATGAAGAGTGACTATTTTGAGGTTTTATTTTGGGGTGTTTAGTATATTTTGGAACTTGATGGTGGAGGTGGTGAGACAACATTGTGAATGCACTAAATGCCACTGAATCATACAATGTAAAATGGTTAAAATGGTGAATATTATGGTAAATGAGCTTTATCTTAATTTCTAAAAAAACTAAGCATTGGCGAGGATGCAGAGAAACCGGAATGCATTGCTTATGCGAATGTGAAAGGTCCGGGCACCCTGGAAACCTGTTTGATAGTTTCTTACAAACATACGTTGAACCTTTGCTCAATCAAATCCTACTCTTAGATATTTATCCAAGTGGAATAAAAACTTATGTGCAAAAAAAGCAAACCAACCATGAATCATGAATGTAAATGTTTATGTCAGCTTTATTCATCATTGCAAAAACTGGAAACAACCCAACTATCCCTGAGTTGGCAAACACCTAAACAAACTATGACATTCATAAATGAGATCACACCCAGCAATAAAGAGAAAGAAGCTACTGATAAATGGGATAATCTGAATGAACCACAAAGGCGTTATACCGAGCTAAAGAAGCCAGACACCAAAGTTCCTACACAAAGTATAAAACAGGAACAAACTACATTACACTCAATAGCCTGAAAGAACATCCATAAAGTTATGCCGAGTGAAGAAAGTGAGTCCCAAAATGTTACACACTGTATGATTCCATTTATAGAACAATCTTGAAATGACAAAATTAGAAACGAAGACCAAATTAGAAGTTGCCACGGGTCAGGAGGGGCTTGGGAGGGAGGGAGGGAAGAGAGTGTGGCTAAAAAAAAGACGTGAGGGGCCCTGGCCAGGTGGCTCAGTTGGTTGGAGCACCGTCCCACACACCAAAAAGTTTCGGGTTTGATCCCTGGTCAGGGCACGTACCTAGGTTGCAGGTTAGATCTCCGGTTGGGGCACGATGTTTCTCTCCCTCTCTCTTTCCTTTCCCCTCTCACTAAAAATTAATAGGCATATCCTTTGGAGAGGATTTTTATTTTTTTAAAGGAAGTCGGCGATCTTTGTGGTAGGGGAAATGTTTTGTGCCTGGATGGTATGTGTCAATGTCAATATCCTGGTCGTGATACTTGACTATAGTTTTATAAGGCACTCCCATCAGGGAAAACTGAGTGAAGGGTACCTGGGGCCTCCCATCCTGTATTATTACTTACAGCTACTTCATGTGAATCTACCATTATCTCAAAATCAAAAGTTTAATTTACAAAATGGTTATATATTGCATGGTTCCATTGATATGATATTCTGGAAAAGGCAAACATACAGGGTTGGAAAGAGATCAGTGGTTGCCATGGTTGGGAGGAGAAAGAGATTGACTGCAAAGGGGTTTAGGGAAATTTTGGGCACTAGTGGCAATATTCTATGTCTCAGTGTGGTGGTAGTTAAGCAACTCTATTATTTTATTAAAATGTATACAAGTTCTACACAAAAAGTGAATTTTACTATGTAAATTAAAGTAAAAGTATAAAAAATTGATAGTATGACATTTGGAGCCTCTCTTTAAAAAATCTTTGTCAGCCCTAACTGGTGCGGTTCAGTTGGTTGGGCCTCTTCCTACAGAGTCAAAGGTCACAGGTTTGATTCCCAGTCAGGGCACATGCCTGGGCTGTGGGTTCAATCCCCAGTCGGGACATGTATGAGAGGCAACCGATTGATGTTTCTCTCCCTCTCTTCCTCTCTCCCATCCCTTCTCTCTAAAAATAAATAAATAGCATCTTTAAAAATCTTTATGTGATTCCAGTTATCAAAAAATTAATATCGAGCCCTGGCTGTGTGGGACTGAGTGCGGACAATGAATCTAAAGGTCACTGGTTGGCTTCCCAGTCAGGGCTCATGTCTGGGCTGCTGGCCAGGCCCCCAGTCAGGGGCCTGTGAGGGGCAACCGGTCAATGTTTCTCTGGCACATCGCTGCTTCTCTCCCTCTCCCTCCCTTCCCCTCTCTCTAAAAATAAACTTTAAAAAAATCTTTAAAAAGTTAATATTGAATGACTTTAATATTCCCTATCACAGATGTACCATAGTTTATCTTATCTTCCCTTATTGTTGGACATTTAGGGTGTCCCCACTTCTTTGCACAAGCAAGTATAGTATTTAGCTGAAGTTCTCATTATTTTCTAAGATAAATTTCCAAAAGTGGAACTACTTGATTAAAAAGAATGCATATTTTAATGAACCTTGATAGAAGGTATTATTTGTTCTAGAAATTCAATCTGCCCCTGACTGTCCATGAGAGTGCCCATTTCTTCCCGTTCAACCATCTGGTAGTTGGTCACTTTATATTCACTTGCCGAAATCACAGGATATCTTGCTCCGTGGTCACCGCATAGACAGCTCCCCCTATTCCTCTTATCCAGCCTCAAAAATTCCCGAGCCACTTTCCAAGACACACGTTTGACTCTGAGAGTCCCCTGGCATGGGTCATACTACCACCAACCCCCACCCCACCCCCTTTCCTGGGCCTACCTCCCCATCCCCCTTGCCAGCGCCCAGCCTCTGCATCTGCGCACCTCACCCTCCCCCGGCTGATGCTGCTCGCTTTGCCCAGAGCATTCCCTTCAGGGGTCAGCGCCCCTCCACCTGTAAGACCAGGCATGCCCCGTCCCGCTTTACTGCTCCTAAAATGTCCATGGGTCTGTCCCCAAGACTGGACATGAACCCCTTGGGTCAGGCTGACCCTTTCTGCATCCCCCACCCTGAGTGGCCTCTCAGTGAGTGGACATCCTTGGGGGACACCAATGCTTTTCAGACCATCCCTTCTCTTGGACCGTTTTGTTGAAATACAGGACACGTGGATACAGTCACAGTGTTCTTTTAATTGTCTATCAAAAAAGGCAGGGGAGTCCTGACCCTTCCCCTCCAGTTCCTCCCACCTTCTGAATCTGTCCACATATCTATCCACTCTGTCTAGGCCACTCCTACCCCTCCTCTAGACCCTGATTCCCATCCCCCTCCCACTCACCCAAGTCTGGTCATGTTGTTTTCTTGCAAATATCACCCAAGGACTCCCCAGGTGAAGTCTGTCCTCCAAGAAGGGATCCTTTAGGTCTGGGCCTGGCTACCTGCCCAACCCCCTCTCAGACCACCTTGGTCCCAGGACCCACCTGGTTCAGCCCTGTGGACCACCAGCAGCTTTCTGAGGTGGGCTGCTCTGTCTGTACCCCCTCCTCAGGGGGGCCTCCTCGGCCCTTCCCTGTATGTGCCTCTGTCCTGCAGGCATCAGGCTGTGTGTGGTTGTCACTCTACCCGGCCCCCTCTCTGGGAGGACCTTGAGTTGGAGCCAAACTTTTTTCCCCTGGGATCTCAGCCTCAGCCCAAGGCCTGACCCTGACGGGGGCTCCACCTCTCCTCGTGCTTTCCTGGGTCCTGCCCTTGCACAGCAAACCCTGCGGGACTCTGAGGTGCCAGTCTGACCTGACACTTGCAAGTGCTCACCCACCTCCCTGCTGGACTGCTGTTGAGCAGAGGATTAGCTCGTCCCACTCCAGCCCTTCATCACCGTGACCCCGGTATCACTGGGGCAGGTGCCAGGCTGCCAGGCCCCCATCCCATTGGGATCCCTCACTTTGCAGAGGAGGAAACTGAGGCCCAGAGAGGTGGACTTGTCAGCCCATTTTAGGGGCTAAAGATGGGGTTGGCTGGAGGCCACTGAGCTTGGGCACTGGAGTCTGCACCAGCTGTGTGACCTTGGGGAGTTCGCCTCACCTCTCTGAGCTTCTCTCCACATCTGTAAATTGGGGGTGACAGTGGTACCTGACCTGTGCAGCCATTGAGAGGAAGGTTCTGCTCTAAAATGATAAGTGCTCGCGATGAATGTGCCGTTAATGTCACTGTTTATCGTAAGTGGTCCCAGATGCTCAGCACTTTGTCCAGGGACTTCCCGCCACATACAGAGAGGAGAGGCTGGGGCCACGCATCAAAGAGGGGCCTCCCATGGCTCTTAAAAACTCTTGCCCAGGGCCTTTTCCATGGAGTTGCCCGTATCCTGGGGTGGGCTCAGACTCCTGGGGGGCCAGTCCCTGGAGGCAGCCCTGCTGAGGACCCTTAGTTCCAGGCCTGGTGACTCGAGGACACCAGGGAAGGTGCCCCCCACAACAATTCATCAGCAAGAGCCTGCCCCCCCCTCAGGAATGCTGCCCACTCAGCAAGAGGAAGAGTGAGGACGTGGCTCATCAGCTAAGAGAAGGAGGTCCGGGCCCCCAGGACAACAGCACCCGCCACCCACGGGGACGTCCTGCCCTCACCTTTGTTTCTGCCCCACCCAGAGGACCAGGGTGAGGCACTAGTGTTGGTTGCAAAATTTAAGGGGTGCCCAAAACTCAGTAATTAAGATAAGTAATATTATAATACAATATTAAAAAATAAAAATCAATGCAAACAAATCCACACTGGACAAAATGTCATCTCTTTAAATAAAGCCAGTTTCTGCCCAGACCCCTGCCCCCTGGCTGGCTCTCCCTCCTTGCCCTTTCCCCCTCACTGCCACTCTCTGTTCCCCACTCCCAGTTTCGGTTGCAGGGACCCTCACGTCCCCTGCATGACCCACCCAGCCTCTTACCTTTCCCACAGGCTCCAAGGGCTGCTGCTTCTTGTCGGGCCTCCAGAGCTCAGAGCCCTGCTCTGAGGTGCTATCGTGGAGGACAGCAGGCCATGGGTGGCCATAGCCAGACCCAACAACAGTAGCAGGCAGCACTGCCTAAGGCTGGGGCTCTGCCCGCTGCGGGCCTCGTGGCCCACCCACCCAGTCCTGGGCCTCATCTGCTCTCAGGGTCAAAGGCACCTCTGGCTGACCTGCTGGCGTAAGCTTTCAGGGTGGGGTTAGGTCGGCGGGCGCCCCTGGTCCTTCTCACTAGCAGTGGCTATCCCAGCATGCCCGAGCTATGGCCCTGTCATCTGCCTGGGCCTTCTCTGGTCCCTGCTCCCAGTGCCCCGCCCTCTCCAGGGCCATGGCCCTTACTCCTGGGGGTCTCTCCCAGTGGGGCATCTGCCAACTGCCACGCTGTGGTCTGGATCCAGGCTTCAACTGCTCCCCGCCACAGCTGCCAGCCTGACCCTGCCCCCGGAGCCCGACGTGGGGCACACCTGCTCCTGCCAAGCGTCCAGCGGGCCAGGAGTCGCCTGAGTTCAGCGATGTGGGGCTGGGACTGGGGCTTCTCTTCTGACCAGATGGGGGCTGTAGTGTTGACAGGGGAGGAAACAGGTGTTTGTTTAGTAAGAAGCCAATGTTCAAGTCAGGGAATTGTGATAAAATTGTAAAAATGGTGTTCAATGTGCCGTGTCCAGCACCGCATGGGTCGCCTCTCTCTCACTCTCACATAAACACGCACACACACACACTCACACCCTCATGGATTTTATCTAGAGGTCTCCATCACAAGCTCAGTGTCTGGCGTACAGCAGTGGTCCCTTCTACTTCAGGGACCCTGTGTGGTGATGCGGGGTGGAGAAGGGCAGTGAGGAGGGGCTGAGTGAGCTCATCAGGTGGCAAGAGCCTGGATCTGCACTGCCACTGGCAGGAGTGATGTCTCTGGTCACCTCTGAGTTTCCAGGCTTCCTTTCCTCCTCCTGCCGTGGGGCTGGGAGTGCTCGCTACCTGCGCTGCTCACTGGAATGCCAGTACCCTGGCACAATTGAAACTGGGAGACAAAAGATGTGAAAGTACTTTTCGTAGGTTTTTTTTTCTTTCAGTTTTCTTCAGTTAAAAAAATTGTGGTATATTACATATAACATAAAATTTACTGTCTTAATTATTTGTAAGTGCACAGTTCAGCAGTATTAAGTACATTTTGACGTTGCTGTGCAACCATTGCCACCATCTACCTCCGGAACAGCATCATCTTGCAAAACTGAAACTCATCCCTGTTAAACGACAGCTCACATTCCCTCCTCCCCACCCCAGCCCAACTCCTCATGACCTAACCTGTATTCTACTTTATCTACAAATGTGACTACTCTAGGGGCCTCATGTAAGTGGAATCACACAATATTTGTCCTTTGAAGATATGTTTTACACTGGGAAGTGCTCCACACATTACACATGTAGAAAATAACTGCTATCATGACATTTATGACTGCTACTGCTACCGCCAACACAGCCAGCTGGCCTATCTGGCATAGTGTGGGAAAAATCAGTAGCCATTAAGAAATAAATGAATCCCGGACAATATTTCAACTTCCACTTTTCAAATGTTGAGTTGCAATTCACAGAGGGTAGTGGAATCGATTCAGTTGGTTGCAGCCAACGTTTGGCAACAGTCAAGTAGCCTAGGGCAGACTGGAGAATGGGGAGGGATGGTGACAGTTCATGAGGTTTGCTTCAGGTATCTAAATATGTAGATATGCTCTGGACAATGATGGGCAATGTATTTCTTACTGGGAGTTTTGATGGGAAAAATGTTTGGAAAGTATCTTGGGACACAGTGGTCCAGATGTGCATAAGAGACAATGCTCATGGCCAAATCCACCCTTGCACTTGAAAGCTGGATGACCCGGAGCTTATGTTTGACACTACCCTTTGTTTTTCCATGTCTCAGTCCTTGCAGGCCCAGTGTGTCCTGGGCAGTGCCCTCCCAAAGGCTCATCCATCCCTGTGAAGCTCTTCCCAGGATTCCCCAGAGTGAATTTCATGGATGCCACATGCCCTAGTAGAGTTGGGCCATCCCAGACACCCCGTTGGTATCTATCTAACCTTGGTCATGGGATGCTATAACAGACTAACTTCTGAATATCACGGGGTATGGAGGAACCCCTGGGGGCCCCTAATCCAGTCTAGCTTCTCCCTGTTGAGGTGCTTCGCCCACTCCTGCCTCTGATCTGAGCTCTTCAAACCTGAGGACCTGGGGTAGGGTCTGCCCCAGGGGTCCAAGCTGAAGCTGCTCCATCCCCAGAACTCCTGTGTGGGTGTGACACTCACCCAATGCCCAGGGCCTAGAAGCCATGGTTCCTCTGGGGACAGCCCCAGGTCTTGGAGAGGAGAAGGAACTGTCTCTAAATTCAGTGACCCCAGCTGCTCCGCCGCCTTGGCCCCTACACCTGCCTCAGCCTCTGGGCAACGGCTGCCACAGACCACATCTTCCTGTGGTGGTCACAGTCAGAAATTAGATCTGGCTGGACCCTGGGGACCCTGGAGAGATGGGCTGGGCCTTCCCAGGGGTGCAGCTGCAGCTCTGGCCCGCCCAGGCCTGCTTCCTCTCACTCCCGAACTGAGATGTGCTGAGGGCTAGGTTCAGGCCAGGCCAGAAAGGTCTGGGTCCGGCTGTCCGTGGCTCCCCTGAGCCTTGCTCTGGCTCTTCTCTCCTGGGGCACAGGGACACAGCCCTGTCCAGTCACTTCTGCTCCACTCGGTGTCAAAGGGCACCCTGACCCTGCCACTCTCCATCCCACAGGCCTCAGAGTCTCTGCCTACAGTCACTATGGACTTTTCTCTCCCGGACCACCTCCAGGGTAGTCGTGTGGACCACCTTCAGCGAGGCCCCAGGTACAAATTTTCTATAAAATTCCAGGATCTTGGGGACCTGCTATATGGCTCCTGAGCCCTTTCTGGGGTAGTTTCTGAAAATTTGGAAAATCTGATAACATTCTACAAAGCCCGGAGGGTCATTTGACATGAGGGTGGTGATGCAGCTGCTACTGTTTACTTAAGGCCTGTGTGACAGTTAATTTTGTGTGTCGACTCCGCTGACCACAGAGCCTATATATTTAATCCAACATTATTCTGGATGTTTCTGCGAGGGTGTTTTTGGATGATATTAACATTTCAATTGGTGGATTAACATTAAATCAATGCTTTGAGTAAAGCAGGTTGGTCTTCCTAATGTGGGTGGGCCTTATCCAATCAGTCGAAAGCCTGAATAGAATAAAGACTGACCTCCCCCAAGCTAGAAGGAATTCAGCGAGCAGACCAACTGGAATCGCCACTCCTGAGTCTCCAGCCTGCCAAGACACCCTGAAGATTTTGGAGTCACACCTCTACAATCACGTGAGACAATTCCTTAAAATAAATCTCTCTATGCATATATGTACACATACACACGTTATGTTGGTTCTGTTTCTCTGAAGAGTCCTGACTCATACAGCCTGTTATGCCATCTTTATAATCTGAATAACTCCATGACATGGTCATCATGATCCCCATTTCACGTATGGGGATGCTGAGATTTAGGGGCTTATTTAGATGTAGTGACTTGCCCATGGTCACAGAGCCGGGAAGGCATAGAAGCCTCTAGATTCAAGGGTGTGGAGCATTTTATGGGCTGCAGATAGCTTTGTGAATGTAACAAAAGCCAAAGAATTTCTCCCTATAAAAATGCTCATTTTCCCACCCACGTACAGTGTTGCCCATGACTCGCGGGCCCCACAGTTCAGAATATTTGCATTAGACTTGGAACTTGGAGAATGGAGGGTGCTTCCCCCAGTTGCTGTTGTGTCCCTGATGTCTGGCACTGAGCCTGACACACAGCAGGTGCTCAATAGGGCTTTGGAGAGGGCACAGGAAAAGAGAACCAGAGTTATACCTCAGGCCCGTCTGCCTCCTAGGCGTCTTCCTTCCCTCTGTGTCAATGGTCCCAGCATAAAAACTCATAGGTCTCACGGCTGTCTGGGCTGCAGGTGGCTGTGCCTATTATCAAGGGCCTCCAGCCCAGGTTCCTGAGTCTCCTGTTCTAAGGGAAAAGGAACCCCAGGGTGTCAGTCCACCATGATGTCACCTACCCCTGATATGGGCCTTGAGGTCCCCCCTCTAAGTGACAACTAGAATTTCCCTTCCTATGGCTGTCTCCCCTACTAATGTGTGGACCCTTCAAGGCCCAGCACCCAGAGGTGGTCAGAGAGGTATGTCTTCTGCCTTGTCTTCATCAGGACCAGAAATAGGGCCAGTGTCCAGACATGTTGCACCATTGATCCAGTCCATGTCTCTGTCTCCATCTGGCTAGCTTAGTCTGTGTTCTCAGCTATGTTCTGGCTGGTGCTGTGCCTAGGCCCACGTGTTCTGCTGCGGGCCCCAGGGGGCTGCTAGGGCCACATGGCTGCTATGGAGAGAAAACACAGGAGCAAATGGTGCAAGTGCGTGTTACTGGGCGAGAGAGAGAGAGAGAGGGAGAGAGGGAGAGAGAGGAAGAGAGTGAGGGCTCTTTGTTAAGCTGAGGTTATATTTTCTTGGGCTTGGGAAGGACCCGGAGCCCTTCCTTTTTCTTTTTTTTTTTTAAATTGTATTTTTCCCCTGTATACTCCCATTTAACCCCTGTATACTCTCCTCCCCACCAGGTGCCCTTTCAAACCAACCAATCAACTTCCCAAGCTTTCATGAGCTGGTGCTTGATCTTCCCCCTAACCAATCCATTTTCTAGTTCTTCCGGGGTTCTGTGTCTCTTACTCAATCCGATCATTTTCCGAGGCTAGGTAGACAGGCCTTTATGGTCCCATCATAGTTCCTACTTTGCTTGCCCTTAGAGTAGAAGCACCTCCCCCTGAAACCGTTATGGCTTCTACTGGGAATGTGCCCAGCAGAGAATTTCCCCTCTATTGTTCTATCCCTCCCTTCAGTAACCTGCTGGGAATGAACTGGTGGCCCGCAGGGGAGTGTGTGAAGCTGTAGCTTCCCAGTAAAGGAGGCCCAATATTGGATTCAGCTTTCCAGTTTATTAGGCTTGATGTCTGATTCCTTTTGCTCCCTTCCTTTATGAATATCTAGCTACCTATGCTAACACTGGTTTGCCTGGCACCTCTCTGTGTATAGTGTGACCCACAACCCAGAGGCTCAGGGTGCTGAGCTGTGGGCCAGCGTTGCAGGAGCTCACCTGTTCCCTCTTCACTCAACAAGGTTATTGGTGAGGCCACACCTCTCCTGCCTCCAGGTCTTTCCATGGATCCAGAGTTTTCATATCCCTGGGACCACCAGGCAGGAGGATTTCAGGGTGATCTTGATCACTATACCCAGCATGGCTTGGTTGAAACCTGGAGCCAAGAACTGAGGTGTTTCTCTGGAGCAGCGGTTGAAAAACTGGCCCAAGTGCCATACCCAGTCCAGCCCCATCTGTTTCTATGAATGAAGTTGAATAGGAATGGCCATGGACATTTGCTTACATATTGTCTGTTGCTGCTTTCATGTTATCAGGACAGGATTCAGTAGTTGAGATAATGATTATATGGCCCTGAAAGACAAAACTATTTATTCTCTGGCCCTTTACAGAAAATTTAATTGCTGGGTCTGCTCTTCTCCTGTACAGAAGAACAAACACATTTCTCTCACCTAGAGCAGTGGTTCTCAGTTAGGGCGATTCTGCCGCCCTGGGGACATCTGGCAGCACCTGGAGATATTTTCATTGCCATAACTAGGGGTGGAAAGTTACAGGTATTGGCATTTCGTGGGTATAGGCCAGGGATGCTGCTCACCATCCTGCAGTGCACAGCACAGCTCCCCAAAAGACCTGTCTAGCTCCAAGTGCCAGTCGTGCTGAGGCAGAGCACCTGCTTTAGAACAATCTCTCGGCATCCACTCTCTGCCCCAGAGGCTCAGTAAAGTCATTTCTAAGCTTGTTCACCTCGTAACTCCTGCAAATAACCAGGTGACAGTGGTGGGTCCCATTCTTGGCCAGAGTGTCCCCCCAAGGTGCTTATGTCAGCCCCCTGCCCCCATTAATCCACAAGAGTGAGGCTGCAGCCAAGCAGACCAGGACCAACCAGCCTCTTGGGATCTTCGCCTTAGGTTGGCTCTTGGGTGTGTCCTATCCATTTTGACCTTACACAGAACAGCTGGGGCCTCCTAAGTATAACTCAGCACACCAGTCAGACAAAACAACTTGCCATGACACAAGCAGCTTTAATCCCCCAGTCCAACCTCCAGCAGGGTCTTGTTGGACAAGGAGTGGCTCCTTTGCTTTGCACAGCCCACGATCTACCCTCCTCCTCGCCCTCTCCGTGGGGACGCATGCCCTTTCTGTCTTCAGTCCACGGTAAGCGTGTCCCGGGGTGCCTGGGACACTGAAGCAGCAGGCTCCTTTTCTTCCTCCCTCTCCATCTCCGTCTTTTCCCTCTCCATGTCCTGGGGCCCCACAGCACAGAAATATATAGCCTCATCCTCAGGCTGCACCTCAGAGATGCTCAAATACCCTGTGTTCTTGGCTACATCTTTGGATCCAGAGAAGCGTGGGGGAACTTTGGGGCCCAGTTTCTTGTCTGAATCAGAGAAAATTCTCAGCAAGAATCTTGGGGGGTGGCCGGGCCTCTGCTGGTACCAGTAGATGCTGTAAAAGCTGATATCATGGTCGCTACTCAAGGTGCAGGCCAGACGGATTGTGGTTCCGAGGGACGAGGACACAGAAGGTGGCTGATTCAGCACTGGCTGAGGACCACAACCTGGGGACACAGAAGAACATGGACAGCCGGGGCAGGGCAGCGCAAGGGAAGAGGCCAGGGGCTGCAAGCCCTGGGGTGTCCTCACCTGTGCAGTGGGCGAGGAGCGCCAGCAGAAGAGGAGCCCAGGACATGGTGCCGACGTGCAGAGCTCAGCCTCCTGAATCGTGTAGCCACAGGTCCTGGGGCTTTCGGGGGTCTGGATAGCATCCTCCTCCACCCTCCCAGGGGCGGAGCCATTGCACACCCAGTTCCAGCCACCACCATCCCAAACTTCCTTGGGTTCCCAGAATCAGTTAGGGGAATGGTCCCACGGTGGCCTTTGCGGCTCTTGCTTTGGCCCCATAGAAACGTTCAGGGAGGAAACACCTGCTGCAAACTCACCACCCAGTGCCCAGGAGGCCAGCCTGCAAGCGGGGGTCCCTGGGGGAGAGTGACCTCAATGTCCCCTTGAGGAAACTGAGTTCCACAGAAACAAGATTCTTGTCCAAATTTACACGCCTGGTGAACCGGGAAGAGGGGACATGCCCTGAGAGTGGTGAAACACCTGCTTGTACAGCAGAAAATGTTGGGTCCTGGAGGTGAGGGGGACACTCTGTGTCCTTCCACACACCTAACACTCCCAACCTCCAAGCCTACAGCAGCCCCTCCCCCACAGCAGCATTCTGCACAGGCCCTGCCCCAGCTCACTTGATCTCTCCTCTTCGCGACAGTCTTCCCAGGGGGCCATTGTGACAGAGACATGGGGCCACTCCTTGGCCAGACCCTGTGCCTGCAGAGGTTCTGTCTGTCCCACCCCAGCCCTGCCCTGCCTGGGTTTGAGCCTGTGAGCAAGCACTTCCAGGTGGCCCAGGACCTGTTCTCCGCTCAGTGCTGCCCACACTCAGGTGGAGACTCCTGCATTTGTCAGGGTTCTCCAGAGAAACGGAACCAATAGGAGATATATATGTATTTATTTTGAGAAATTGGCTCACATGTGATTATAGGGACTGAGAAGTCCCATGATTTGCTGTCTGTTCTTTGCAGGCCCAGGAAAGCTGGCGGTGTCATTCAGGTTGAGTCTGAAGGCTGGGAACCAAGGAGCCAATGTTGTAGATCCCAGTCCAAGGGCAGGAGAGGATGAAGTGAGATGTCCCAGCTCAGCAGGCACACAGAGGGCAAAAAGAGAAGGATTCCTCCTTCCTTCCCTCTTCTGTTCTTTCCAGGCCTCAATGGATTAGATAATGCCCCCACATAGGGGAGGGCCATCTGCTTTACTGAGTCTACTGGTTCAAATGCTAATCCCATCCAGGAATACCCTCACAGAGATATCCAGAGGTAATATCTAATCTGAGCACCCTCTGACCCAGTTAATGCAATTAACCATCATGCTCTATCATCATGTCCTTCATCACATTCTAGAACTTTCTCATTAAAACACAGCCATATAAGGAAGCCTAGGAAGTGAAGTGGGCCCCCAGCTTTCAGGAGGCTCTAAGGCAAGGCCTCTCTCCAGGTGGAGGTAAAAAAAAAATGGGGCGGGGGGGTGGTCACTTTAGAATGGGTCATCTAAGTTGCAGTTTCTATTCACGAGGCATAAACAGAACAAGCCACTGAGATGAGACCATGTCTGTAATCCTAGATGAGATCCACGCCTGCAGTCATTTCCAGGACTGAGGGTGGGAAAAAACTGGCTGTGACTCAGTCTCCACATGGGGCTGGCAGGCTGCCAAGTGGCTTCCTCTGGTGTCTTTGCTAAAGATCCTTTGGGTCACCAATGGGAGGGACACAATAAGCCCCCAGCGCAAGTAAAGGAAGTCCTATTCCGGGGCAGGAAATGGAGAAGAAGGGAGTGCCCACCAGCCTCATGCCCACCTACACCCCACAGTTACAGAGAAGACGTCTTCTATCTGAGAGCAAGACTCCCAGGCGATGCTGGGACCATTGCCGCTGCAGGCTGAACTTTGTCCCAGGCTCCTAGATGGTGGCTGACACTTCACCGGAGCTACAGAAGTGACCAGTGTGAAGCCATCCTCAGTACCATAGATCAGGTACTGTGCAGAGTGCAAGAGTGTTGTACAATAAACATTCTGGCTGGTCTCCCCTGGTTGCCTCTAAAACCTTGGAATTTCCAGAGTGATGGGAGTGTCTTTATTATTCACACAATAGAGGTAGAAAAAGCATTTAGTATCACTCAACACCTAATTATGTAGTAAGAGAAGATGTCACTTCCCCCCAAACTTATCTACAAGATTCAATGCAATGCCTATCTATGTCCCAGCTAGCTTCTTCACAGAAATTAACAAGCTGATCCTAGAATTCATATGCAAATCTGAGAAACTCAGAAAAGCCAAAACAGATTTGAAAAAAAAAAAAGAACAAAGCTGGAAGACTCACTTCCCAGTTTCAAAGCTTACTACAAAGCTAGGGGAATCAGACCTGATTGGTATGCCAGTGTGGCTCAGTTGTTTGGGCATTGTCCCAAAAAGCAAAAGGTCACTGCTTCGATTCCCAGTCCAACACATATAAGAAGCAACTGATCAATATTTCTCTCCTCTCTTTCTTCCCTCTTTTCTCCTCTCTCTAAAAATAAATATAATCTTAAAAATTTTTAAAAGCTAGAGTAATCAGCCCTGGCTGATGGCTCAGTTGGTTGGAACATCGTCCCTGTACACCAAAAGGTTGGGGGTTCAGTCTGCAGTCAGGGCACATACCTAATTGCAGGTTCGATCCCCAGTTGAAGTGTGTATGGGAAACATCAATGTTTCTCTATCTCTCCTCTCCCTGCCTTCCTCTCTCTCTAAAATCAGTAAAACATATCCTTAGATGAGGATTTAAAAAAAGAAAGAAAGAGTAAGCAAGACAGTATGGTACTAGCATAAAAATAGACACTTAGATCAATGAATAAGAACAAATTAAGAGTCCAGAAATAAATCCTCCTATTTATGATCTGTTGCTTTTCAACAAGGATGCCAAGACAATTCAGTGGAGGAAAAGAATACTATTAAAATGCATTTCTGGAATGAACCTAAACTGATCGTGACATATTGTCCTTTTAATATTCTGTTGGATTTGGTTTGCCAAAGCTTAGTTCTGGACTTTGTATATATATTCATTAGGTGATATGGCTAATCAATACAGCTGCATTAATTGCCCGCCATGATGGGTGGAGGGGATAAGTAGGGGGATTGGGCAAGTGACTCATGGTCTGGAGACTGGACAGGTGGTTGCATTCCCATACATGTGACCTGAGAAGACTGTGGGACTACAGGAGGTGTATTTTGTACAAGTGCAAAGACAGAAATATAAATCTTTAGCTATGAGGAAAAGCCCTGAACCTGATAAATATTTGGAAATCATCACTACACCTGAGGTCTTGAAAGCTCTTTCTGCCTTCTTGAGCTCTGCAGCTGTGTTTGCTTTGTTTTCCTGCTAATTTCTTCTCCCTCATATCCCAGCACAGCCACATCAGGGGCACAGTCCCAGGGGATCACTCTCAGCGCCTACTTCTTCAGAACTCCCAAGCCCCTGTCTTGGGTCTTGCAGACCTCCTGAGACTCCAACCCTCTATTCCCCAAGTCCTGGGAGGATGGGGTCCTATCTGCACACTAGCACCCCCCAACATGGTCTGAGGAGGGGAATCTCCCCACCCTACCCCACCCCTCCACCCCCACCCTGGAAGACACAGCTTTGGTCACTGGAAGCACTGCGGTACCGAGAGCCAAGAGTTGCTGGGTCAGCAGCTAAACCCTCCGCGTCTGCCAGGGACGTGCCCACAGCGCCCCCTGCTGCTTCTGAGGAGATGTTGTAGAAGCTGCCCACCGACTCCAGCCTTACCCAGCCTGAATCCACACGCATAGACACACACTCCACACAGGCAAATTCAACCCATTTGCAGAAAAGTTTGGGAGGGAGTACTTACTGGGAGGGCAACAGGGCTGCCTTTCAGGGTGTGGGAACTGTTCCTTGTCTTGATCTGAATGATGATAACATGGGTGTTCACATACGAATGGAATAATCAAGTATTCGTTTATGATAATTGCACTTTACTGTTTATAAGTTTTATGTCAGCTTTCTCCCCTCACCCATAGGACTGTGCATGAGAAACGAAGACCATAATTACATTTTTGGTTCAGTTTTCTGACCATCTTGGGGAGCATTAGCTTAGAAGCACTGTTGTATATGATTTTAAGGGGCGGGGGGGGGGGAAGCTGCTAAAAAACTAGGAAAGGAAAGGTACATTTTTGGTTATAGAGGAGAAAAGTCTGAGTTCCATTAAGGAGCCTGCTGCCGCAGGAAATACCTTTCCTTGTCTCTGGGGAGTACAGGCACAACAGCCATAATGAGTAAAGCCAGGGACAGCAGCAGAAACCAGAGTGTGAGGGAGGACGGAAGCTTGTTTTGAGCACCATTCATTGAAAATACTTTTCTTTACCCTTTCGAATTGACTTGGTGACTTTGTCAAAAATCAATTGACATCATACAGGGTCCGGTACAAATTACACCCCTTTTTAATTACAAAATCTTTTATAACAAAATCGTAAGCATGTAATTCTGTAACGTAACAATACCACACTCAGGCACATCATATGACATTTTAGGCGAAATGTTCGAATTAAAACTATAAATTCTTACACCCATATTATTAGCCTACTAACCACACTCAAGCAAGCCTTCTATCCACTGGGCCCTGTATATGCCTGTCCTTGGCTGAAAGCTCTATTATGTTTTCCGACCTCTGTGTTTCTCTTATGCCAGCACCATGCTATTTAATGACTGAATTGTAGGAAGCGCTGAGATCAGGTCATGTAAGTCTTCCGACTTTGTTCTTTTCTTTTAAATATATAGAATAAATAAACAGACAAAATAAACCTGAGATAAAATCACACGTTTAGAAGCTACATAAAAATAATCTAACACATACCAAAAACAATAGAATAGCACAAATTCAAGTACAAATAGTACAGAGTCAAGAAAAATTTCTTGAAATTAGAAAAAGAATTTTGAAACCATGTACTCGGAGGGATACTGTGAACCTGAGAAAACTGATCACAATGACCAACACCAAGATGTAGTCTGGTAAAATTACTGAATTTCAAAGGAAAAAATATATACTATGGGCATCCAAGCAAAAAACAAACAAACAAATCACTTACAAAGGAAAGAATGTCAGATTACCAGACTTTTTTGAGAGCACCACTTTATATCAGGAGAAATTGGAATGACATATTTAAGATATTTGAGGAAAGAATTTGTAAGCCAAGGATTTTAGGTCTGACCAAAATAATTTCCAAGTATAAAAGCCACAAATGAACTGTTATCAATATACCATAGTCAGCCATGAAGCAGAGGTACACAGGGAGCTGATGTACACAGCATGTGAGTACAAGAAACACAACAATGCCAGAACTGATTTATAAACCATCTTTCTAACAATAAAGAGTAACATTTACCCAGTAGATAATATCTCATTCATGTGCTGGAGGAACAGCAAGGTATGTGTCTCACTTCTCCTGGAGTGCTGAACCATGCAGGTTTAACTGCGGTGTCATAAGAGTGACAGTGGTAACTAGTTTCGTCTCATCCTGGAGACCAGCAATGGTTAGAAAGTTTGTGTGGCCCAACTTGGAGCCCGAGAGCCAAGTCAGGACCCCTGAGAACTGACTATTGTTCTTGCAGGGGAGGATTTTGGGGACCTGGCAGATGTCTGTACCCTTCTGGCATAGCCCCTGATGCTGCTACTGCTTCCTGTGCAGGGTATGGTGACCGTGTCTTCCAGGGACCTAACACTGAGGCAGGTAAGCCAGCACAGACTGGGTCCTAGAACCTGAGAATAAGAAAGCAGTGAGAGGCTATATAGCAGTGGTTGAGAACTTGACTTCTGGAACCAAGCTGCCTAATTTTGAAACCTGGCTCTGTCGTTTACATCTGTGTGAACTGTTTCTTTATATGTCAAATAAGGATAATATCATCATCATCATCATATTTAATTCTTAGTGTTGTAATGAGAATTAAATGTGTTAATAATAAAAAAGTGCCTAGGCCCTGGCAGGGTAGCTCATTTGGTTAGAGTAGCATCTAAATATGCCAAGGTTGCAGGTTCGATCCCCAGTTAGGACACATACACGAAGCAACCAATAAATGAATAAATAAATGGAATAACAAAATTGATGTTTCTCTCTCTCTCTCAAATCAATTTAAAAAAGAAAAGAAAAATACCTAGAGCAGAATAACCACTGGGTGAGTGTTAACTATTAACAAAACCATAGTTCAGTCAATACCCAACCAGACTGAATAGAGACCAAGAAGCTCTCAGGTATCTCATCGACCACAGGTAGGCACTTGTGCAGTAAGTGAAGATCAAAGAATTCCTCTAAAGAGTGAGGAAGTCATAGGGCTCCTCTGAATCTGGGTCATTTGTCAACCTAAGAGTCCACAGGAGGGCCTATCTTATAGCGTCTGGGGAGGTCTGTGTGGAGGGCTCAGCTGCAGGGCTGAGAACACCCTTGGACCCCTCTGCTATGCAGAATGAGTTCCTGGGCAGGATTAACTGAGCAGTGGGGCTCCAGTTTTGCCTCTCTGTCAGCTGGTTGCACTGCTCAGATCCAACCTGAGCCTTGATGACTACAACTGGGGGCTGTGTGTACAGCAGACCCTAGGGTGGCACGGTGGAGGTCAGAGCTTGGATCAGGCAGTTGAGGCAGGGAGGATTGATTGGATTTCAAATATATTTTGAAGACAGTGATGGATAATGAGTGAAAGAGAGGCATCCAGAATGCCTTCAAGGGATAGGATCTGAGCATCCAGGAAGCTGGAGTTGACATTTGGAGATGGAGAGCCTGCTACGGAATGGGTTTGGAATCAGAAGTTCTTTTTTGAAAGTGAAATCTCACTGTGACTCTTAATTTTTAGCATTTCCCAACCTTAGTTTGACCACAGAACTTTTTTTTTCCCCAGAGCATGTCAGTATTACAATAAAAGAAAGTCGGGAAAAGTTGTCTACAGGGCCCAAAGGAAACATCGTTATTTCCTTTGGAAATAACATATCGTATATGTTATTTAAAATATATTAAAATATGGTCATAAAATTATTTCAATTTTCCCATAGCCCTAATGTTCTAACACAAAAAACTACTTTTATTTTCCAATTCGTCTTCCATATATTTAAACAGTTCATTCTTTGATTCCACAAATGTTTACAGTATTGATAGAAGCCTGCTATACACACATCTGTAGTTTTAATTATTAAGAGCATATATGTTTTCATGCTAATCACTCAGTATTTTCATAATCATTGTAATGATTATTGTTGTCATTATTGCCTCCCCGCGACGGGGAAGCATGATGAGGACCGGGCTGCCGGAACGCGCAAACCACGGAACCCGTGGAGGCAGACGTGCGGGTGCCGGAGGGCAGACGCGGGGACGCCAGCAGCTGCCGGACCCGGAAGTAGGGGTTGCTAGTGGCCGCCCCGGGAACTGGAGCTGAAGCGGGAGCAGCTGTGGGGCTGCGGGTGAGAGGCAGACGGCGGGTGCCACGCCGCGCGGCTCAGGCATGTGAGAAGCGCGGGCCTTTCTTGAGCATGTTTCCCGAGTGCTGGCACCGAGGGTCCCCAGCCCTGCTGCTAGGGATCAGGTCCCGGGCCGGGCTTTTTGGATTCTCTCGGCCTCGTCCCTGGAGGGGATGGACCCTCTACCCCCAGGCTTGTTGTGGGAGTTCGGGGAGGTGGTGATGGGCCATCGTTTAGCCAGGCGTCTGGAAAGAGCAGGAGCTGCAGTTAATACTCTACTTTATCAGAATCTCCTGCAGCTCTTTAAGATGGGTCTGTTCGAAATCTTGTCGCAGGTAAGGAAACAGAGGCTCAGGGAGGCCGTGCAGCGGTCGGGCGAGGGTGGGGCCCAGGTCAGCACGGCTCCACTTCAAGGCAGGTTCCACTGGCAACCACGGGAGCCCCAACTCATTCTTGAGGGCGCCCAGGAGTTCTCTGAGTTGTTGATGTAGGTGAAGGAGAGTACTTTAACTTGAACAAATTAACTAGAATCCAGGGGCAGTTTCTCAGAGGCCTAGTCTTACCTTTTTATCACTCAGCCTTTGGGAACAGGACTCGAGAAGTCAGGCCAATGTGGACTATCAGGTCCACATTGATAGTGAGCCCTGGGGTTTCTAGCGCTTTTACAAAGGTCTTTGGACGCTAGTCTGAACCTCATTTTATTCATAGTTTAAAAAATTACAACACTGGCCTCACAGGGTTGTTGGCAAGACTAAACAAAGCGTTTATAGCAATAATGTACCCAGTACAGAGGACGACCTGAAGAAATGGTTGTTTCTTTGCCTCTTTTCCTGACTCTGTAAGGTATTTGGTGAAGTTACTAAGGGGGGAAATCCTAGGGCTCTAAATGCTGTTCAGACCACTGCTAGGCCTTCACTGCGGAGCTAAATCCACTTGCTTATAAGACACTGACATGAAAAGACTTTATCTGCCGTCTCTCCCAGAGGACACATACCATTGTGGTATTGCTGGTGAAAGCTGACAGGGTAATAACGGGCTGACTAACCTGCTGCTCCCTTGCACTTTCAGACCTTCTAATTACAGTCCCAATTTGGAGTGTTTGCTGTCAACACCCCCTTAGCACTTGCTAATCTCCCTTTTTGATATGAGGACAAACTGCAGGCTCAGAGCTTTGGCAGGCAACAAAAAAGGACTTGATATACCATGTAGGTTACCCAGACGAACCTAGTTCTGGACATTGATTCCAGCCTTTTAGATCCTCTGAGGCTATAAAATTTTCCTTTTTTTGTATATATTTAAACTTTTTTAAAAAGCAAAACTTAAGTGAATAGTAATGTTTTGCCAGGAGGGCATTAGGATGGTATATAACTGCAGTTTACAGAACATTGCCTTCAGCTTTTGTTTTTATTGGCTTCTATTTTGAGATTGGAGATGTGCCGTAATGGAAAAGCAGGGAAGCCTTAAGGTTAATCACAGAAAATTAGAGTTATGACTGCAGAAATCTTTTAAGAGGTGGAAGGAACCTGATGCAGTTTTAAAAAAATGTATCCAGCTCTGGCTGGCTTGACTCAGTGGATTGAGCGCTGGCCTGTGAGCTGGAAGGTCGCTAGTTCGATCACCAGCCAGGACACGTGCCTGGGTTGCAGGCCAGGTCCCCAGTTGGTGGCATGTGAAAGGAAACTGATTGATGTATCTCTCATACATCTATGTTTCTCTTCCTCTCTTTCTCTCTCCCTGCCGCTCTCTCTAAAAATAAATAAATAAAATCTTTAAAAAAAGAAGTGTTGGAAGTAAGGAAGCATGAGTTTTACTCCAACTTAACCAACTTCCTGGGTTACCTTTGGACAGTCTTTTCTCTGAGTCTTAATTTGTTTTTCCTCCTTGAAATGATTGTACCAGATCATCACCAAGGCCCTTTTCTTGGGATTTCATGATTCTATATCCTTAAAAGAAGTGATTTTTTTTTCCCTAATGTAACAGTGATACTCAGAACATTACAAAGTACTTACACAGTATTGAGGTGTAAACTGTTGAGCTAGAATATTACTTTTAGAGCCAGAGCTGCTGAAGACCGGCACGTATCAAATGTGAATTAGCAGCTGCACAGTCTGACAGGTGAATAGGTGATCTGAAGCCGGGACTGATGCTGGCGTGCCCTTCTGTGACTGTCCAGTCATATCCCTGGTTCTGGATAAATGAGGTCATCCCTTTGAAGATGCTAGAGCAACATGCTTCTCCCTAAAGGGATCTTTAGAGAAGAACCATAGTGATTTACAAAAAGGTGTTTAGGATCCTTAGGTATAAGGGAGAATAGTGGAGATATAAGATTTCTAGAAACTTTGACACTATGGAAAAAAGAACTTAAGAAGGAGAAGTGTTTGCATTACTCTTACAGATTTACAGTCTTTACATTTTAGGCATCTAAAAGTATTTTTATTATTCACTTTACAGGTAAAATTACTCATTACTCATACATTCAGTCATTCATTCAGTCAGTATTTCGCTCATCATTTACTACCAGCCATTAGAATGAACAAAACCAAACCCCTGTTCTCCTGGAGCTTACTTAAATTCTAGGGCCTGTAAGACAAAAAAACAAGTAAGTAGATGGAGACCGTCAGGTATAGTGGTAAGTGCCAGAGGGAAGTAAAGCCGGGCTGCTTCTCAATGTGGGATGCTCTCAGAGATAGCACAGGTTGAAGGCTTAGTGTGTGGGTTCTAGAGCAAACAGGCATGGGTTTAAATGCAAGTTCTACCGCTTGAGCTCTGGTCTCCCTCATCCTTCAGTTCCCCTGTGGGGCAGCACAGTGACAGTGCTGCCACCACCTGAGGACACTGGCAGGTGTGGTTTTCAGGGAGGGCGGGTAGTCAGAGCTATTAGATCTCTGGCAAAGAGACCCAGGTGGAGGCCTGACTGCAGGAGGAGCCATGACACACAGGGTGGCATTTGAGGGGATGGGAGGGGGGTTGCACAGCCAGCAGTGGACGATGCAGCCTGAATGGTCCTCAGGTCAGTAAGCTCCCCTGCAGACTGTCCATGCTGTCCGTCTAGCAGTTTCAACTTTTTGTCTCTGGGATGGTGGTGTATTTAAGGGGAAATGCCCAAGTATTTATTTTGAGGAAAAAAAGCAAATTGTTGTTTTATTTGGGGCAGCTTTCTTATAAAGCATATTGATTTCACGGAGGTTGGCCAGCGTCTTACAGCAAGGGGCTGGGTTGACAGCCCAGGGTAGACCTCGGGCTGCTTCCCATGGCTAGTGAAGGTGTCTTCTTTGACATCCTTTCTGAAGGCCACCCTTTCTAACCCTTCTTTATTTTTCTGGTTTAACTTTGTTTTTAGTTTTAAATCCATTGTCTTGGTTCTTTTGACCAGTCATATTTGTCCACAGCACTAAATGTAGAAGAGGCAAGAGGCTGTGTGGTGAACAGGATCCCCATCCCAGCCCCAGCCTTCAGGCCGTAACCCCACCCCACCTCCAGGCGAATGCTTTGACTGTTTGTTCTCTTCAACTAGTGTGTGCCACACAGATGGCAGCACTCTGTATACACTGTCATGCACCCAATTTTATTCATGTCGTTTTCACGGTGATCTGATCCATCTAGGTATTTACCGAGCAGATGCATCCTTCCTGGCCGCCCCCTGGTGCTCCAGTAAAAGGACAGACATGCCGTACTTTTACTTAACAGTTCTATGTTGACCTACACTAGGCTGTGTCTAATCTTCTATTATGAATGATAATGCTGCAGAGAATCCCCCAGCAGCGGTTTTCAGCTCAGGTGCCGCCATGTCCTGCCCCTTGGGGACTCAGTGTTCATGTGAACAGTCCTGTCGGGGCCCGGTGCTCACCAAAAGTTTGGACGTTCTTGACTCGCCTTACTTTCCCCCATCCCAGTCCTGTTGACTCTGCCTTCAGAATCTGCTCAGACTCCAGATTAACCTCGCTACCTCTGCTGCTGCCACTCAAAGCCCGGTCACTCCCTTCTGGTGGGGCTGCCAGAGGGTCCCTTAAAAACTGGAAGTCAGATCACCTCCCCCTGTGCTGCCTCCCAGCTCCCTCAGCGCAAAACCACAGTCCACAGCCAATGCCT